>KL275060.1:44590-54775 GCA_000699545.1 Podiceps cristatus
TTTTTTTTTTTTTTTTTTTTTTTTTTTTTTTTTTTACATAAAACCCCCTCAAACCTACAATTTTTGATGCCAGATCTGGTTCAGCATCCTGTACTTTGCCTAGCTGCTGTGATTCCCTTAATGCAGATAACACAGAAGGAGCTTTTGGCAAGGTAATTCCATGCGTGCAGCCAGTTCTGGGACCGTAACACGACAACACCCACATCTTGCCTTTTAATGCGGCCCAGCATCTGTTCTGCACGACAATAAGCAGGCCTCTGCATCTCGGTGGCTACCCCGATGGCTTATTTACACCGGCTGTAAGGGTTTCACTTAATGTCTGGGTATTTTTACAACAGCTTTTCAAAAGCCTTTTCTGTATACTTCCTATTGGGCTTCAGTGGAACTGAAATACAGAGGCAGGTCATGATTTCTCTGACTATGGGAAACTTCTCTGAAGTTAATCCGTGATTTTGATGTGTGAGATGATACACGGATGACAGGACGTAGAGCCTGTCACAGATCAGTGGCTGAAAAACCGGCGCCTTTAGGGACATCGGTGCTTTGCAGAACAGCGTAACTGGAAGGAAATGATGCATCCACAGCTCACCACTTGCTTCTGCATGGGTGGCTGTTACTCAGGGCATCACGCGAAGTTTTGCAAGTGTATTTCCAAATGGGCAGAAGCCAATTTGCTATCCGTTAAGAGACACAGCTAAATAGTAAAAGGCACAGAATGAAGGAAACCAGTACATCAGATAAAAATTGAGGAGAGATTTTTGAGCCCCCACCTATGGTAAAAGTGTACACCTTTGTTTTGAAAAGGAGTACTTTTGAGTTAATTTGTTGATTATAAGTGCGAAAAAATTACTACTGCAAATCTCGTAGATACTTATTTCCGCATTCTGTACAACGGGGAGATGCTTGGTCGTCAGCTTATCACTAGCTGGTTGGAATATTTCTGCGATTCAAAGTATAAAATTTCTTACCCTCACATCATTCTGAAAAATGGAAACATTCTAATAACAAAGCCCAGCTGACACCCATCTGAAACAATCCAGAAAATCTCTTGCACGTGAGACACTACAAAAGATGGCAACGTAACACACGGAAGCGGAGGAAGGAAAATCTTACTGTCAGAGTGATCACATCTTGTCTCTTGACTCCGTTTAGAATTTGTTCCAAAAGCCTCTTCTGATCTCTGCTACTTTATTTAAAAGGGCTGTTCTAAAAAACCACACACTTCATTTTTTGACAAATAAAAAAAAAAAAAATATCATAGACCTTACAAAGAGCTCAGCTCAGATGTCAGCTCAGAATTGTGTTACATGATTGAACGCTGTACAACAGGACCATTACAAAGCCTTTTAGATGGCATCATTGCTTATAAAGAGCGTGCTGCAGTCAGTTCAGGACATCAGTCTTTGTATTGGGGTTTTTTATTGCAGGGAGTTCAAGCTGCTGCCTCTTACTAGAACTGTCTCTTCCTTCCAGTGCACGTGGCAGGGCCTCTCAGTACATTTTGTGTGGCATCTAGATATATCGGATGATCTGCCCAGGGGCTTCTCCCATTCATCACATAACTGCCACTACAAGAGAATGGCAAGCTACGCTTGAGAAATTTCCTCGTCAACAAACAAGAAGGGCTTTCTGACACCGAGCTCTGCATCATGGCTTGGATGCCAACACTTAGCTTTTCCAGATGGTACAGACATGAACTGTACTGTAGAGTTTCTGCCTCCTTCCCCTTGTTTCCAGGCTTTCCCCATTTTTCACATGCCCAAGACTCCAGATGGTTAAGAAACCCTTTCTGTAGCACCATTACTTCTTATAACCCTGCTTAGCAGAATTTACTTAATCAGCTTATGGACAGATTTATGTGTGATTGAGTGTGATTTCACTTAGGGTTCCTTCCTCAAGCCTCTCACCTGCCTGTAGAGAAGTTTCGTTACAGGAAAGTTTTGTTACTGGGAAAAAGAGTAACGGTTCACTTGCCCAGTTCCCTGCTAGGCAGCCCTCAGGCAGTTAGGACTGTGACTTTCGGCAGAACAAATCGAGGAAGAGAAGCAAGTTTAGGAAGATGAGTCTTCAGTAAGCTTTATTGAAGTGCCTTTGTTTCACAGCTTCCCTCCTTCTAATGGGCCCAAGAAGCCCTTTGTTTAATACCACTGCAGAGTCAGCCCACCTGAGCAACAAATAGGGCTTTACTAACTTTAAGAAGCCTTCTAAGGACCCGAAGGCATTACAGACACCTTTTTGTTTGCAGTTTATAGACTCGTAAGTGAAGGAAGATTTGTTTAGCAAGTCTTAGGTGTAGGATGCTTTGTCAGCTTAAGTGCAGTTGGAAGGACAGCAGTCAGTGCTTAAAAAGAAACAAACAAAGCCCCTCCCTTTACCAAAGCAGTTTCCTCAAAGCATTAAGTTTTATCCCCAACATCACTTGGCACACTTAACTCACCTCCTTGGCTTTCAGCTCTGGGCAAGCAAAACACATGAAGTGACCAGCATAATCCTTTGTCTTTTAGGTTTTCCCCCCCCCAACATCCTTTCAAGTCCTGTTCCTGAAGCACACTCTCATGTCTAAAAGAACTCCCATGTGCCATCCTACCGCCCTCCCACATACACATCTGAGCACTTTACTTCGTAGGGCCACAGAGTTTGTGAGAAGGGCTTTTAAAAAGGAGTCTGTCACCATGCCGCCTTTGAAGTGTACAGGGAAGAACACAGAGTAGTTTGAGTCATAGTCTCTGCTCTTGTTAACGCTCAATTAAAACATATTCAGTATGGGGTTTTTGCCATGATCTTAAAATATTTTATTGTAGTGTAAAGTTGGGAACATTAAAAGTCAGTAGATTTAAGCTGCAATACACTGACTTCATGTATTCTGATCCAGACTACATTTTTTTTAACTTCTGCAGAAGCAGTACAGATCACATGAACACTTCCATTATTACAAGAGATACAAAAAGCAAACCAGAATTAATATTTCATCATCTCCCTGTGAAAATATTTGTTCAACATTGACAATAAACCAGACACTATCAATTGTACAAGAGAAGCATGCAGGGAGGTAGTTCAAACATTTGATTATTTCGAGGTAGCAAAGGAAGTGGCTGGTAGCCTCACAGAAAGCATCTGATTCTGAGAGATTAGAGGAGCATTTGTCTACTCTGTTCCCAGACTCTTAAGGCTAAGAGATGAAGCCTCACATCACCATACCACCCCGGGGGAGTGCAGTGCCCAACATTATTTCAGTGAAATCACAGTTTAAGTGAATCAGTTCTCTCCCAGTAAGGCATGATCCCCTGAAAAAATAGCTTGTGAAAATAGTAAGAAACAGAACTATGACTAAGCTATAATTCAGGAGAATATCTGGAAAGGTCTACTGCATTCTTCACATATCTGTTTAGCAAGACCTGCTCTCTAAAGTCCGGGACACATTCTGCAAAATCCTGAGCTCAACAGCTTGAACTAGTCACTTCTTGTAGCTGAACTTCCTAAAGGCAGGTGCATTGTCCTTGCCACTGAAACCGATACTGGGCACCAAGCCATTTATCCTCTCAAGCTTCATTTTCAGCTTCTATTTCTCCGCTACTCCCAAGCACTTCAGACAACAAGGGTGCCACATTTAGGAGCTCAGCTTCTTGCTTTACAGGTATCTGACCACAAGTTAGTGGTTCTTCTGGAAGCTCTATTGTTTGTTGCACGATCCCGTGCTGTGGCTCTGCCTCATTTGCTGCAGCTTCTGCATCACCTTCCCTGCTCTCCTCATCTTCCAGTTCACAGAGGACTCCATCGCTTGACTGGTGTAAAACCTCACTCAGTTCCGCAGGCTCCGCACAGCATAGGCTCTCCACCTCCCGCACAGTCGGCATACTAGACCGCATCTCTTGCTGTAAGAGGTCACGCTGCTGGTTTGCTGGCTCTAGAGATTCCCCTTCTGGATACAGGGACTCCCGAGGCATTGCAGAAGCAGAGTACGTCTCAGCCATACCGTTTGCTACGACTTCTGAAGGATCCCCCGCCTCCCTAGGCTTCTGTGCAGCCTGCACAGTCATAAGTGCTGCCTGTACCAGCCGTGTAAGCTCAGCCCTCCCGGTGGATTGAGGACTCATTTCAGCAAGCTTAGCCCTGTCTGTCTCCTCCACACACTCAGCAGAAGGGCAAATCACAGCGTCCTCTGCCACCTGCACAGCACGTAATGGCAAGTTCCTTCCTATGATACTCTCTCCAGCCTCTCCAGGCAGCTTGATCTCACAGTCTTGGCCCACTGCAGTTTCACTTGTGGTTTCTATGAAGTTGAGAATAGTCCTTTCTTGGAGATCTGTTGCAGCACACCGGCTGTCCTTGCTGCCAGCCTCCACCCATTCCCCAGGCTGCTCCTTGTCTGCAACAAGCCTAGCATCCCGAGCTGCGTCTGGAACAGCCTGGGCCTCAGAAGCATGAGGAACAGGTTTTATTTTCTCTTCTGTGTTACCCACATTGTCTCTTTCTTGCTGGTTGCCTAATTGGATTAAGACTTTAGCTTCTCCTTTGGTCTCCCCATCTGCAGGGGCCACCAAGGCGTCTGTGGAGCCCCAGGCTGCCTCCCATCCCTCAGTCATTCCCCTGGGATCTGCAGCAGAGCAGGTCTCCGTGTTCTCCTCCGCAGCATCGGCTGATGGCCGTTGGTCCTGGCTCCATGACTGCACCTCTTGAGAACCTTGTTTAGAGGCTTCCAGGGCTGGTGTGGAAGGCTGCGTATCGATGCACATAGATGTTTCCCCCACGGTCTGCAAAATCGGCTTGGTCTCACTGGTGTCTTCATTTGCCGCCTCCTGTTTCTTACATCTCCCACAACTCACACAGCAGATCTGCGTGCTGAAATCGCTCCCCATGTCGTCACTCAACAGAACCTGCAAAAAAAGAAAACCAAAAGTGTACATCATAACTGTTTCTCAACAGCGTTTCCTTGTACACCAAAGGTTGGTTGGCTTAGCTCCTACAGCAGTCTGTGCGCTTGCAGACAGGCTGCAGGGTCCTGCGCAACGGGACAGGCCACCCTTTACATCAGAGCATGCCAGCTTAGTGGCAAGAGATGTGCAGTGCCGAGGCAGTTCAGAGCTCTGAGCTCCGCGCTTAATCCAGGATTCCCATTGGTCACCCAGGCCTGTTTATCCCTTGGCAAGGTGGCAAACACCACCAAGGAGTAGCTGGTGTTCATTCTGTCAAGTAACGTGGCTCAGATGCACCATGTTTACAAGGGCAACTCCTTCAACTTGAAGGGGAAATTGAGTTTGCACTTTCAGCTGGAGTCCCCACAACATAACAAGAAAACTAACCAAGCAAACAGTCTTTTTTCATTTAAGATAAGAGACTTCAACTGCCCACAGTTGTTCTCCACAAAGTATTTTCTTCTAGTTGAAGCCATATGGGTTTGTTTTCTTTCCAGGGCTAGTACAGAAAAAGCCAGTTTCACACTATGGCTGAAACCCATCATAATCCGTTCATTATGTCCTGCACCAAGGCCCCAGTATTTTGGAGCACCACATTTTCCAGCTTAAAAACAGGCATCCAGCCTCCCCACCAAAAGCACAGTATCATATTTACAAGAACTGTTAGAAACATAAAAAGCTCAAGGCATTAATTTATGCAAAGCCTCCTTAAGCACCAAAATATTTTTGAAGTTCAAGCTTATTTTCTGCCTTCTTATTAAACCACAACAAAATACTTTCCTTAAGAGCGAGTATTCCCAATACATGGTTTCTTCCAAGCTTATATGTTTTCACATTCTTTAAAAAAGAGAAAAAGAGAAAGCAGACCATGTAGCCCTCTCAACACCTAAGTATACCGCCTAAATGCTTAACAGAAAATTAAACCAACAAGGGTACTTTCATTAGAAGCAGCCTCAGTTTTCAAGTACACTTCCAGCATTTGAAAAAAATCCCACATAACACAATTTTAGGACCAAAGCAAGCTAAAAACCACCCAGGGTGATCCCAGCCTCCTCAGACTCCCACATTTCCCCAATACATTTAATCTGACACCATAATTAACTCACAGAAGACTAGAGAGCTGGATCAAAGGTCTTAGATTAAAATGGTTACTTACCAGCCTACAACAAGTAAAACCCACAGAACACACCAAAAACCTCCCAAGTGTCTTGTGGAGCTCAAGCTCAACTTAAATAGTCTTGAGGCATCACACAAAATTACTTCCCCCAGCTCCTTGAACATCAGTTCCCCAAATCTTGGTTCCCTCCCATTCTCGTTCCCTCTGGGAACAGCTGTTAGGAGTACATCCTTTATTTTACAGCTGAAGGTGTTTTATTGGCCATTTTGTGTTGCTTTTTATCAGAGGGTAAAGTAAAAATAAAATGCAGCGTCTGTTCGTTGCAAACGAGCGATCACTAGCGATAGACTGTAACACCACGCCGTCGTAAAGCAGGATGGGCAGAGGCAGGCGCGGAGAGCGGTTTTCACGGAGCAGGCTGCGTCGGGCAGTTTGGGGTTTTCCTCAGCTCCGTCGGCCACCCGCAGAGGGAGCGGCTTCCGAGGTGCCGCTGGCTTTGCTATGGTGGAAACAGGGTGGGACATCCTCTAAGTTGGTCATCTGGCACCTGTGGCACCTGGCTCCCTCGCACCGTTGGGAGGCTCGGAAATATTAGTAGGAGGCTGACGCGTACGTGAAAGGGAAGGGCCAGCTCTTGAGTAACATGAACACAAGAGCTGTGACAGCTCTCATTATACTCAAAACCCAGTGAGTGTTGCAGGAAGAATAAATAAAGTCTCCCTTCTGGCTGTTTGTATTTCTTAAATAGGTCCCCGTGTTTTGTGATGCCCTAGTTGCGAATGCAGATATAAATCGTTTGAGGGCTTCTCTTCACCTCAGTGCTCAGAAGGTTTGAGATCAGGGTTACAGCTGCATTTTCAGTCCACGTGGAATTTCTCCTTTTGCCTGTAACATCTAGCGCCTGCCAAGAAAAAAAGACCAAATCTGCATCTTCAGTGTCAGTCATGTCCTTGGAGATCTTACCTGAATTTTATGCCTTTACGAAGTGCAGAAAGGGCACCTGCAAGGCTTTTATGTAACTCTTCCTCACACACTTTTATGCATTTTCATAGTTCTTTTGCTTGGTGGAGAACACAAACACGCTGGGAGCAAACCTGACCGGACTCTGCAAAGCACAGGGTTGATTCTTTCTTTCCCCCCTTGTCTCTCAGGGCAGCCTCTGTCTTTTACAAGTTTGCCCAACTTCAGATTTTAAAGTGTTGCGGATTTCTTCCAGGTGGGCAGAAATTCTGCCTCCTTTCATAACAGACTTTTCCCTCCCTCCCTCCCCAGCCCGATGCTGCTGAAGCAGCAGGCCTTCCCTGGGCCAAAGCCAGTGCGGGCTGCCAAACAGCACTGGTAACAAGCGCGTTGCTAGCGCAAGCGAAGGCGGGTTCGTACTAAAACTAAACAGATACAGTCTGTTAACACAAAATAGTTGCTAAAATAATTGACATAAAAGGTGGCTTTTTATTTATGGTTCACCCTCAATCTTGATTAATAATGGAGGGACACAATACATAAGTGAACTTTTCCAAGGGGATGTACATACTAGACAACATGGTAATATTTTCCCTGGAGGCTTTTTTGAGAGCTTCGAGCTCTTTAAATGGTTTTCACAGCCTGTAAATAATTTTCTCATGACTTTAACCCCCTGTAAATATGACTAGTTTGCACCAAATTCAGTAAACCCTGCTTCGTGAGGAAAAAAAAGAGGCACTCAGTCACAATTTGGATGATCGGTAAACCATTTTAATGACACCTAGACAGAACAAGCCATTGCATGTTTAAGCTTGCTGCCCTCAGTGAGCTCCTCCCCCCTTCCCTCTGGCCACCAGCTGAATTTTTAGTGGGGCAACCTCAACCTCCTTGCGAGTAACCCCCAGATGACAGCATGTGTCAGTGACAGCTTACGTCGTGCCCTACAACAGGCAGTGGCTCTGGTGGCACCTGCTTGTTTGATGTAGGTACAACTCCGGATAGCGAAGTAAATAGCAAATGGACACAAAACACACTATTGTTTTAATACTAGAGTTGCAGTTCTATAAATAAAAAAGCATCCGCAGGACATATACACTGTATATGAGAAAAACCTGCAGGCATATTTATGTACAAAACAAGGTTACGTATTTAGTAACTTTGAAATAATCCTGTCCTACAATTGCAGATGCAAGCAGGTGCAGATACAGTGTCCAAGGTCAGTACAGTTACAGTTTTATTACAACTATTTTATTTCATCATTGACTACTGAAATCCATGGCATTTACATATATACACGTACTCCAATCACTTATTTCTACAGCACATAGGACACATTATTTTTAATGACAGCCTGTTAAGTTTTATGCTCCTACATGAAGATGAAGGTTCAGGGCTCTCACACTGGACTGCTCTGAGGGCCGTCTTTCTCCTTGCAGCACACCTTGATCGTTCTCTTCCTCGAGCAGGGGGGCATCGCCAAGGCTCCCATCGTTCATTTCCACGTTTCTTTGCACCTCACCGTAGCACCCTGACTTCTGGAGTCTTCTCTTCAGCATCCATCACAAGCTCAACTTCACAACTGCGCTGAATTTTAGAGTCTCAGGTTCACATGGGAAACTGTTTAGTGGAGTGACTAAAGTGCACTCAGTGCAGTCAGTTTTACAAACGTTCGATTTCTCAGAACAGCAGAATCTTCCTTATACTCTATTTGTTCCCCACACTCAGTATCACAGCAGCACCATGCCTAGATGTTGAATCAACTGTAAAAATATCCTGAGAGCACTTAACCTACAAGAACATGGGTCTCAGCTGAAGCAAAGCAGATTCTGGTAACCAGATCAAGAATTATTTCTCACCCACAGATAAACAGAACCCCATTAGCATCCACATGCTTGAGTCACTTCTGAAAAAGTCTGGTTCCTTGGGGAGAGGGCAGAACGGGTGGCCAAACAGTCATTTTCATTGTGACGCTCAAGATGCTGATCTGGAGGGGAAAGATGATCAAGCTGAAATCTTCCTCAGCAAGCAAGCCGTTTCATAGACTTGTAAAGGAAATGGCGCACAGATTCCCCAGGGGATGTCTGAAGCATCCAGATGAGCAGGGAAATCCTTACTTTTGTGCCCAGAGACTTACAACCATACTACCAAGACCCACAATTGAATAGTGAGGATGATTTGCCGTGTATAAAAGTTAATGTTGTGTTACACAAGGTGCACTGGGTAAGTGCAAATGTTTTCAAATGGAACATGGGCTTTCCCTTTGTGGGGTAAGTAACAGTACAAGAGCTCGCCCACTCCGACACTTCACAGTTGCTTTGACAACATGCTTTGACAACAAGCTTTGACAAGTGCTTAATTACAGCAGTATTTCACTAGGCCTTAGAGTCCCCTTTATTGTTTTACTAGCAGGTGGCACAGGAATGTACACACCGTGGTAACAATCACACACTTCTCTTGTTTCAGAGCTTCCAATACAGGGAGAAAAAGACAAAGAGCTTGATTTAACTGCAAATCAAGCCCCATTGCTGTAACCTGTCTGCCCAGCATGAATGTAGCCCTTGGGCTGTTACCCACTTGAAAAGATGAGAAGAAGATTCTGCATTTTGCATCTCATGTAGCTGATACAGACCCTGTTCTCACTCCAAGAACTGCTCTCAAGTCTCCAGGCGTTTTGCGTACAGGTAAGCCAAGCTAGCTCACTTAAGGCTGTTCCAAGAGCTAACAAAGCTTGGAAGCCTAAACTGACTGGAGGAACAAGCAGTAGTGAAAGCAGATAGCTATTTCTTTATAACAATTATGGTTGAAAAAGGTTTTTCTCCAGAAACCTTGAAGCACATCCCCCACCTAAGTATGTACTGGACGGACTGAGCATAAACAGGGTTAGCAAATAAGATGAAACAGCTGTGAGACAATTTAGCAGCAAAGTAAAAGAAGGTATTTTTTAAAAAAAGAAACTGCTTTCAACAAACTAAACTTGAGTGCCTATGATCCAAAAAGCTTTGAAAAAATCCACGCTGCGAGTATCTTTTCCAGTTAGAATGTCAGTGTCAGTTTGACAATCTCAATTAGTGAGGGAGATGTCTTTTCACCTTGTTACAGTTATTCTCAAGGACTTTGTTGTTCCGTCACTGCAGAGAGACCACAGTAACTGCGGGAGAGCTGCATTAGCTCAGCTTTTAGACTGGTCTTCCCCCC
>JMFS01080687.1:0-30860 GCA_000699545.1 Podiceps cristatus
GGGGGGAGGGGGAGATTCCTGGTTTGATTTTTGGCTTCCCTTGATTCTTAAATGAGAAGGGAGGCCTGAAAACTTTTCAGAAAATATGTTTTTGAGGGTGTATTCAACATTTGGCATTCAGGTTGTCTAGCTTTTTTTTTTTTTTCCTGGAAGACTCTATGGATCACCAGAGAGCTATTAAGCTTATGACATCAAAGGTGCCATGGAAACAAAACCTGATTAAGAGTGATTTTGGTTAGACTGTTTTAACCTCTTTTTTTTTTTTTTTTTTTTTTTTTTTTTTTTTTTTTACAAACTCAAATTTTTGAATAAACATCTGGAAGAAAAAAAAAACACTACAAGGGTTTCCTTCTCTTGTTGTAGATTGTTCTTTGTGTCTTCCTCATCAAAGGCTGCTAGTTCCATCTCTCTATATCTTACAAGGAACGACTCCAGAAACCAAACGATGTCAAGCTCTCCCGGTATTTCTCAAATAAGGGAGAACAAGTGCACAAAACAGTACCATTGCTGTGGCCCCAGACTGACACTTTTTTTCCTGATTCAACCAGAAGGAAGGCCGGTTTTGTTCTTTCTGACTCCCTAGAAGGTATGGGCTAAATTAGCTCTAGGAAGAGATTCCCCGTTCATCACTCCCTGGCACGAAACTCAAGTCCCGCTTCTTACGTGGAGTCTCAGGCAAAGAGAAATAGCCTGAATGCCTCCTCCACTGAACCCAACGGGTGCTCTGTGAGTGCCTTGGGAAAAATACATATTTAACTTCCGAAGTCTTCTTTTGCCTTCATAGAGTTTTTGATTTCCTAAACATTTTTCTAATATTTTTATGCTTCATGCATATTCAATTGGAAGATTTGTTACTGGTTTTGGTCTGAAAACCAGCATCAAGCTTAAGTGATATCTGATTGTGGTTTGGTGTTTAACATCTGTTTTTCCTTCCTCATGTCTCAGTTTCAGTCACTCTCTGCCTTTGCCCGAACCCTCCTTATGGAGTCATTATAACCACGTATCTTCTCAAGTTAGAGATCTGTTTCCCACATACCTGAAACTAATTTCTCTCTGAGCTTCAGGTGGTTTATGGCTCCTTCTTTCCACTGAGAATATCCTTGTTGGTTTATTTTCTCTCCTTTCCTTTGGAATGTTCTGTATTACCCTGATGCCAGCTTCAGCTATCCCTCGTTCCCTTTCTTTTGAATAAAACACTGAGGTGATTAACTTCCAGTTTATTGTTCATAGATTTACTTTAAGCTTACCCTCAACAAATACAGTGCCCTGGTCCTTGTGCTCTGCTAGTGTCCTATAGCCTCCAGTAACACTCCTCCGGGTTGTTTAAATGGGCGGTTGAGTATTTGCACTCTTGCATGCATTTCTGAATGCACGAGAGGAGACACATGCATTGAAAGGACTCTGTTGCGTGTTCCTGTTTGGTTAGAAAGAGATAATGCTGTTCAGAGCCTTGCCCAAAGCACTGACCAAAGCCAATAAACAGTAATAAAGATCCAGTCCCTGTTTAGGTTTCACCGTCACTAAGGGTATAAGTCAGGGGTGGTCACGCTGAGGTGAGAAGGGTTGTATCTGTACAAATTCTGTATTTACCAGTATTCCACTGTTTTCCTGCTGTGGACAGAAGGACTCACTCCATTGGCCAAGAGCACCTCTGAAAATGCACCATCCAAGAAGGAGCCACCAAAATCTGGCCTCAGAAATGTGCAAAATGAAGACAAAATTTGGACAAATTTGTTGTCCCACAAAAGTACTTTAAATCATTGTCCCATCCTACTATTACAGTAGCTACATCTTAGCCACTTTTTGCTTTCAAATGTGCCAGAAAAGTTTGCTTCATTACTTTTGTCAACTTGTCCATGCTTATCCCTGAGCTTTGTGCTCATCCAGACCGCTGCATCTACTGCAGTATCTAGCAAAGAGCAGACAGGTTTATTCGGACTCATAGTCACAGTCAATTTTCTTCTCTCCCCTCTCAGCCGAAAACAGTGTTGTTTTATATATTTTTCTTTATGATGAACAGAAGGGGTTGTATGATTCCAACCTTGTTATCAGCCATGGGGCTGGAGGCTGGAGTGGGCAGCTGACCCTGAAGAGGTGGAAACAAGAGCAAGATGATGGTGTTAACATGCTACTCATTTCCTTCTCCCGCTGGCTAGTAGGAGCAATGCCTGAAGCATACCAGGTGAGGCACTGAGGATGCAAGGATTAGTAGTTGTGCCTCACGTAGGGCCAGCTGATCTCTAACCTACTTGACAGTCAGAGGAGCGTGTGAGCACAGCCACCAGCTTTACAGGAAACAGGTGTAAGTGCTTACAGGGAAAAGGCTCAAGTGTGTGCTGTTGATGAGAGCTGGTGGTGGGAGCATTCATGGCTATAAGTAGATGGAACAAGAGTTTATTAGGAATGTTTTTTTTCTGCAGGAGATGAACCTTCAGGCTTTTAGTGTAGCTACCAGCAGGTATGTTGAGTGTTTCCCTACCTCCTCATTGTCAGTACTAGACTTTCTTTCTTAAGCATTGGTTTAAGCAATGAGCCAAAACTGCAACTTTTCTTTCACTGCTGGGAGCCTTTTCCCTTGACTCCACCCTATTTTATATCCTTGGATTTTTTTTTTTCTTTTAAAAACACTTTAGTTTCCTCTGTATTTTTGTGTTCAGCTGTTACTTGTGTGTGCTTCCCTCAGCTTAGCATTGCAAACCAGTCCTGGCTCTCTTGAAAGCTGTCACTTCTGAAATGGCAGCAGCAGCGTGAGCTGAGTGGTTGGACTAGACTGTATGGAGGAAGGATGAGAGGATATTTTTCTCTCAAAATTTCATTCAAGCTAATCTTTCCTCTATCCGTTTTGCTTTTAACAAAGTCTGACTGTCCTATCATTTTTACCGGTTTGTTTTTTGAGGTTTGGGCTGTTAAGCAGTGCTTTGACTGGAAAGGAACAAACAAATAACTCCACCTTTTCATGTGTCTAGCGCCTTTTCATTGAACACAATGAGATATTAAGGTGTTACCTGTCTTCCACATTCTTCTCCTTTCACAGGTCTAAAGCGTGTATTGGTTATGACCCTAGTCTGCAGTAAGGACTGCAAAAGAAAAGAGGCAGAAAAGGGAAATGTCTGAAGCCTATCACTTACCTTTCATTGCTCTGGTCCCTGAAGAAAATTAATGTAGGAGAAGGTGCAAAGTGGCTGAGGCAGGATGTGCTAAATCCATGGCTCAGCTCTGAAGAGTTCAGAGATGTGATGTCTATAATGACACCTTATGTTTGTGTGATTGTTTTGGGGAAATCTTTGTCTTTTGTCTATGTGCTTTTGTGATGGCCTTTACAATTCAGAAGAAACAATGAAGCTATGCTGTTATGTGTTTTTATACATATTAAAAAAAAAAAAAAAAAAACTCAAAAAAAAAAAAAAAAAGAGACCAGGCTATCAAAACAGAAAAGGGAAGAAGCAGCAGTTTCAGAATTAAGCTCAGCTCACAAGCACAGGTAGTTTAAGTCAATAGCACTGCTTGAAGTTCAAGGGCGTAGGGGCTGTTTTTCTTGACTCCTCTGGTTTAGCTCTGATTAAGAAGGCTTCCTGTGATGTTAGGGATGTGTGGACAGACTTTCTTGTATAAACTGCTTGCGTAATCCACACGCAAAGCTTGTGTGAGGCTTTCTTGGGTAAAGCAGGAGTTGCTTTAAATGGCACTTAAACCCATCTGTTTCACTGGAAGGGCCTTTCTTTTATAGGATACAGGATACGTAAGTACATCTGTTTCTACCTTTAGCTAATTTATTTCCCTCCCTTCTCTAAGAAGAAGCAGAGAAGACCTCTGCTCTCTGGTGCCCTTCTGTCCACGTCATCTTCCCTGCTCCCTGCACAGGGCAATCCGAGTGCCAACGTCCCCGGAGGCTCTGGCGGGTTGCACGTAGTCCCGATGCTGGGGTACTCTGGGCTGCTCTTCTGAAGCCAGGCAGGTTGTAAGGGCCTTGCCCACGTGTGCGTCTCCAACGCGTGCACAGGGGTTTGCCTTAATTTTGACCACACGCATGCAAGCGCTTGGGTGAGCTGCGTGCCAGCAGAGCCCTTCCCACACTAGCCAGCACCGGAGGAGGAGCTCCTGCAGACATGCAGTGCAGCTGAGATATTTGGCTTCGTGATTTGTGGTGGGAGAAAGAGCCTCAGCACAGTCGCCTACTCATTCGGAGGCTCTAAAAACTGCCAGTTCTGATGCCCAAAAAGCATCTGCCCCCACACCCTCTGCTGCTGGTGTGACTCTTTATTTTCTGCTGGGGGGACAAACAGCCCACTCCGGGGAGTCGCATATCAAGAGGAAGGGGAAAAAAAGAAAGCCTTGGTGACCGTAAAACGCAACAGTAATACAGCAAAAAAACGGGGACTGGGTGGCTGTGCAGTCCAGGTCTTGGTCTGGGTTTCCAAGGATGTGGGCACCCCTCTTCCAGCTGCAGGCTTTCAGCTTGAACTCAGGCCTGGATGCAGTCCTGAGGCAGTAACTCAAGCCCGGATTAACCCTACTTAAACTAACACACTTGAACCAGGAGGGACATTGCTATAAGGAGCTATATAGGAGTTATATAGGCTCATCTTTGGGGCATTTAGTTCATCTTGGTTTGGATCGCCCCTAGATGCATCAGTCTTTCCTAATTGACCAAAAGGAGCTGAAGGCAATTAAATAAAATTAACTAGGGTCTTAATCTCCCTACATAAAGAGGACACTCATACTTTCTTTGTCTGGCTCTTCTCCCCAGGCTATGAGCTCTTTAGGCCGTTGGGGTCCCTCACTATGTGCTTATGGGGGGTCTAACACGACACGGCCCCCACCAAGCCAGAGTGTCTCAGTGCCGTGGCAGCGTAACTACGGCCACTTCCCCTGAGCCTCCAGAGAAACTCCTCTAGGATCAAAATTAATAAATGTAGCAGAGTTCTTGGTTTAGCAAAATGTAAAATGAGTGAAGTAAACAGGAAAAAGGAATAAGCGAAACAGGTTAGTTGTCCTAGATGTAGGGAAGAGGACCTGTTCTGAGGCTGCTGGACCCAGGGGAGGTGAGGAGATGCAGCCCAGTCCCAGCCTGCAAACTCTGCAAACAGTCTGGTGGTGTGGGAGCAAAGAGATGCCGCTGACCATGTGGGCTCAGGGCTTGCTGCCATCTGTGCATACCTATTCATTTGGGTTTGTCTGACCACAGCCTTCTAAAGTGCCTCTGGCTCCATCTGGTCTTCATTGTGCATATGCCCCAAATAGGATGGAAAAAAACCTCTTTTTTTTTTTAATTGGGGTATAATAATTTTGCAGGAAGCGAGCAACTCTTCTACCTGCACTGATGTACTTGTTCTCTTTTTTCCCACCAGGCTTCTGGGCTGAAATCCTTCCTAGCAAAAATGTCTCATGGGTCCCTGGGACCCACCTGTCACTAATCCCCGAGGCTGGGCTGTGCTGGCAGCACTGGGGGTGCAGGAGTGATCTGCCAGGGCTGTGTGTCTTTCTCGACCTCCCAAAAGATGTGGCAAATTTGTTTTTGTTTTTTAGCTTTTTCCCCACCCTCTGAAAGCTGGATGTGATTGATTTTGCATGACTGTTCAAAGCTTCTCCTGAAGCCTGTTTCCCAAAGCCCTGGAGAAAGGGGCAGGGGTAAGAGGAATTAAGAGGGATATATATTTCTTTGGGTTTTCTTGACATCAATCATATTTTCTGAATGAAAACTGCTGTATGGTGACATTTATGGCATTATGCGTCTGACATCCTACGGAGTAGCAATTCCCTTAGAAAAGGCTTGTGTGTCTGGAAAGCATTTCCTCCCCTTAAACTCTTTAATAGGCGGTGTTTGTTCGACACTTGGGCACACACATTAAATCCTGTATGTCATCATTCACCAGGGAGCTCTCAGAGGCACCAAATAACTTCGAGCAGTGCCTCCTAAGCTCCTGGCATGCTGGGTCTCGTGCTTCCCTGCTAAACGAGAGACTAACGAAGCCCAGGAAGGGCTGGCTTTTACTCCCTAGGAAAGGGGTGTTTTGTAGCGGGGAAACCAAATCTTTCTGACTCCATGAGTTTTGGAGGCTTGAAGAGGAAGCTGTGACTCTGAGCTGTCTCTTCCCCGCAGGGACGCCTTGCACAGCACACCTCCTTTCACTGCATAATGCTGGTAGACTAGTCTAGATGTGACTCCTCTCTGGCAGAATTTGTCTTAGCCCTGGTACACGGGGTGAAGGGATTACAGGAGACTCAGCTCTAATTAAAGAAGCCTTAGCTTCGCTCCCTCTAAATAGACTTCAGGAGGAATCTGGTATTTTTTTTTTTTTTTTTTAGGGGGGGGGGGGAAGAAATCTGAATTTCTAGAGGACTGTCAAGCATAATTAGAACTTGGCACATATTTGCAGGCATCAAATGGATGTCGAGGCAGCTCGCGAGCCGTGTCCCAGGCCTGGCTGCTGTGAGGGCGAGGGCTGGGAGGAGCAGAGCAGCAGAAAGCTGCTCAAGGGGAGCTTGTGTTTGCCAGCCCTTGGGACTCCTGTTTGTGTTTAAGTGACCCCTCTTATGTGAGCAGTGAGGATTGCAGCTGGGTGAAAATTTTAATGATAGAAGTTTCTTAGTGAAAAATGCCAGTCTAACAAAAATTTAAAGTATCTGATAAATTCTTAAGGATTTTGCTGCCTGGGTTAGTTCATGGAGTTGTGAACTAGGGGAAAAAAATAAATCTCCAAGTGTTTCATTCTGACAAATCAAAATAAACATGTCAGGTTTATTTTAAAATAAACCTGTCATTGTTCTTTAATAGCTTAGGTTTGTTGTTTTCTCTGTGTGCTTTTTTATTTTTTAATATAGGTACATCTTAACCAGCTGAAGGTTTTTATTATTGAGCTGAAGTATGTACTATAGGACCATTTAAGACTGATTATGTGGGGTTAACCTGATCTGCAACCCATATCTTGGGTCACTCCTTGATAAAGAAAGAATTTGAGTCTCATGCGCCACTTCAGCCGGTTGTGTATTTCTGTTGGTTTCTGATTAAGCAAATGTGTGAAATTCAAAACAGGAGTGCTGACAGCTATTGTACCAATTGGGGAATAGTGAAACACACGGGCTCTGAAAATAACAATATAACGTCTTTCTGCACTTTTTTAGGTGGAGGCTGCCAATTGACAGCCTGTGGCCCAGATGCAGCCTGTTCCCGAACGCTTTTCTGCTATTACATAGTAGTATGAGACTTTTTTTCCCATTAAAGTAGTCAATAAGTTGGCCGTCCTGGCTTACTTGTTTAGAAGTAAATACAAACTTCTGTATACTGTTTAGTATGTAACATGGCTTCTGTAAGTACTGGAATATGTCAACATTTTCTGGCAAATGCTGTTTTCAAATGGAAGTTATTCTTGTAGTTGCAGTAAAAACCTCTTAACACAGAAGAAAAATATAAAGACCTGAAAGATTAAAAAATACTGTCAAGTTTCCTAATAAGAAAGGAAAACCCAAGAAACCTGGAGAGCAAAAAAAAGTAAAGGTTTTAAAGGAGAGATGTGCCACACCTCTGATTGTGGGTGGCAAGACCTTGCTGCAGCCAGGGTGGCCGGTGACCTGCACCTCCAGGACCAGTGGTCCCCATCGCATGAGACCTGATTGTTTTTCCCCACAGACGTGACATCTGTCCCATTCTGGTGCTGCTGCTCACCTGCCAGCATTTCTGACCCTTTCTTAACTCCCTTTAAGAAAGATCCAACAGATCTAAAGGGCTAATGTGTAAAATCTGCCACTGCGATACCTTCTCTCCTCGGCATTGCCCTGACCCACCTGGGGGGCAGGAGGGGTGGTAGCGCTGGCCTTTTGTTGGCTGACGTCTTTCCTGGGTGCTGATAGCTCCCAGAAGTCCCAGAACAGATACTGCCCTGTGTCTTGGACAGGGTAAAAGTCCAAGAAGGTGACTATATTTACTGACTGGTTATCCCTGATAGGATGCATCTGGAGTTGTAAAGAGATTTTTTGATCCTGACCTGTCCAAATGCTGTTTTGGAAAAGATACCTAAATTTTAGAGATGCTCCAGCCTGAGTGCTCTGTTGGGCTGCCTCCTCACGCTTTGCAGGTGGCTGGGAATGTCACCCAGCCCACAAACCCCGGGCATGCCATAAGCATCAATGAATCCCTGCTGGGGTGAGTTTGCAGTGCCGCGGGGCTCAGGGCGCAGTGTGCCCCATGGGGGTCTGGATCCTGGGCAGGCTGCATCGGGACCCCAAAGGGTGTTGGCAGCACGTGGCCCCTGCAAGGCATAGAATCATAGAAAGGTCTGGGTTGGAAGGGACCCCAAGGATCACAAAGTTCCAACCCCCCTGCCACAGGCAGGGCCACCAACCGCCAGGCCTGGACCTACATGAGGTTGCCCAGGGCCCCGTCCAACCTGGCCTTGAACACCTCCAGGCATGGGGCATCCACCCCCTCCCTGGGCAGCCTGTTCCAGCCCCTCACCACCCTCTCTGCATCTCCACAGGCAAGAGGGATCAACGTGGTCAGGCAGGCGCTGCCTCGCCCCCTCGGAGGGGAGCGACCTGCTGCCTCCCCCGGGTTAGGGACCCCCTTCCTGACTTACCCACCGAGCCTGGGATGAAACGCCAGTTCACAGCACTGGGGTGAGCTGAGCTGCCCTAGAGAGGAGTAAAAGCCTTAAATATGGGACTCCCCAGCCTTTATGATGGGTTTTTCTGTTGTTGCTGCTTTAGGAAGAGAACAAAAAAATGTGCCTATGTCTAGAATTACATTTTTAGGACATTAAAAACCAATGCAGTCAAATACTATCATTTTCCTTTCTTGGGACAACCAAACAGTGCACCCCCCATCTCAGAACTACTGCTTTTTGCTTTTACTACTGACACTTAAGCCTCCTTGTTTGTGAATCATGCCTCTGTTTCCTGGCATACTGTTTCCCCACCCTGCTAGCCAGCTAACCCCTCTCCCCTTGCCCGTGTTCCAGCTGTGCTGGGTGTCCTCACGCAGGGCACCCGTGCCCAGTTTCTCTGCTCTTCTGTCCCGCTCAAGAAGGTCATGGTTTAAAGTCTCAGCTCTGCTCCAGAGAGAGGAACCTTTGGGAAATCTGGTCTTGCAGAACTAAAATGCTGTGTGAGCAAAACATCCTTTAACAAGGAGGAGGGATGCTCTGTAAAGCAAAGTTTTTCTGATAAGAAAAACCCTTTTTAAGGTGACTTACATACTAAAACTTGTAGGGAACTTGAAAGGACCAAGTGTATTGGCTTCTTGGCTGGTGCTAGATAGCTGAGCTGCACCAACATGGCTGAAGCTAAACCGATTTACACCAGTGAAGGTCTGGGAGGCTTCTGTGCAAATGTGGAAGGGCCTTACCTAGAGCCCCCTGCAGAAACGCATCCCCCTCCAGCAGAAATGGGAAGGAGAACATGGCAATGTAGCCACAGCATCGAGCAGCCCTTCCATCCTGTGAAAGGCTGCCTCGTACCCTTAATTACAAGCAATTGGAGCTCATACTACAAAGTTGTTAGAAGCAAACTTTGTAAATGTGCATTGTCATGGAGACAGTATAGATCAGCTGAAGGAGCATATGGTTCTTTACTCCTTCGAGCTATCACTGGAAGGAGTAGACTGAGGAATATATTTAGTGTTTTCTTTTCAACAGATGACTAAAGATAAGGAAATAAAATTAGTTTGAGAAAATCCTCCTCCTTTTCGATGGGAAGTTGGCTGCTCTTCACTCTGCATTAGAAAAATATTACCGAGATCTCTTGTTTTATAGCCGATTGTTGATGGGCATTTTGGAAAGGTCATATCTGAGAGCATCTCTTCACAGATGTACAAAGAAAAACACAGGTTTTTTTAAATTATATGAATTTGCTGCTCTTAAAAGCAGGGTGTACGTGTGACTTTTCACAGATAGAAGACAATTCTTTCTGAAGACTCTTTTGATCATAACTATATGCTCACATCTGCTTTAAGACCACTTCATTGCCTCAGGGCCAAGGAGAGCCTGGCTCTGAAGTCCTTCAGCAACCACTGATGAGCAAATGCTGGCATCGGTGGAACGTGTAGTTCCCTGCAGCCCTGTGGACTTGCCTCTTCCCTGGCCTAGAAAAGCCCTTGGCTGCCCCTATCAAGCATGCCAGTTGCTTTAATACTAGGGTTTGTAATGTGATGTATTAGAGCCATGGTGGAAATAAGGAAGCCCTTTGTCTCACAGGGCTGGGGAGAGATGCACTTGGCTAAAAAAAGACGGTGAAATTGTTGATGATATCACCATTTCTCAAGAACAGCTTTGTTTTGGGGGAAAAGGGATGCTTTTGTTCAAGAAACAAACAAAAGCATCATGCAAAAATATTTGACCAGCTTTATGGACCTCATTCACTAGCAACTGGACCACTGTAGTTCATGTGAATTGGAAAACAGATGTGACTAATTACAATTCTTTAGTAGCCAGTCTTTAGACAGGAACAGCATTAGTATAATTCATTAATTAATAGTTCAGGTGAACAGTGGATTGTTCTATGCTTTTATGATACTTGTGCTCAGAAAGGGTGGCCTGACTGTCCCAGCTGGAATTACTTGAGGGAAAACGTTCCCCTTGGCAGGCTGAACCTATGTCTCCTCCCAGAGCGCAGGTGGGAGAGGAAGATAGGAAATTCTTTCCACCTGGTTATGGTCTGCTCAGGAACAGTTATAATCTTCCCCATAATGTATTGGTTAGCATGGTATCTTAGGAATTTCGAGGCTGATGCTTTTGGGTCTCTCTGGAGGCAAGAGTACTGGGAAAGATGAAAGGGGTATCAGCTGGATGAGCAGCCTGGTGGGACCACGGGAGGTATCGCGTTGTCAGGCCCCTTGATCCCCTGTTGCTGTGGCCAAGGACAGGCTGGCCAAAGAGGCTTCGATGCTTGGTTCTTGGGTGACAGAATTGCCTTTGAACTTTTTCCCTACTATTTATGTTCAGCATGACAGCGAGTTGTCTCCTAAAGGGAGCAGTATCGGTCAGGTGGCCGGCAGAGATTCCATGAATATTTGAAAATTTAATTGGCAGCTGTGCCAGGCAGTGTAAACGGAAAGGGGGTGGTGCATTTAGGAAAAGGGTTTGTCTGCAGCTTTTCAGTTGTTGGGAAGCTTTGTTTCTCGGTGTTTCTGCTGTTTCAATGCCAGGTATGTGACCTGGGGTCCGGGGAAGGGGACCAGAACAAAGTTGCTCGGACCTGCTTCCTGCTCCCCTCCTCTGGGTCCGTGGTCCTGATCAAGCTATTTCTCAGGGTGAGATCTTGTTTCCTTGTCTGAGCATGGGTCTCTCAGACTGAAGGGTGGGGAAAGAGACATACCACCACCACCCCCCTTCAAAAAAAAAAAAAAAAAAAAAAAAAATTGGCCATGATTGAGCACATGCAAATTTGACTTCACTGGTACCAAATATCTGGGTGAATTGTGACCTTCTTGTACCTTCTGCCTCAAAACTGTACCCATTTTGCTCTTGGAAGGGTTGTGTGGGGTTTTGTTGTTTGTCTGTTTGGGTTTTTTTTAACACAAAACTATCTATTTGGGTTTAAATTGTGCTATGGAGTGCTAAACCAGAATGCTAAATAGGACATTCATAAACCTGCAAAGTTGAGCAACTAAAGGAGGGGAGATGCTTGAAATAACACGGCCGAACAGTTGAAGTTTGGCAAAATTTCCAGTGTCTGAAAACTGGTGTATTTAATGGGACGCACTGAACACTTCATAATGGGGAGATGCTATACGCTAAACAAAATGCACATATTACATGATGTATAATATAACCGGACAGTTTTAACCACATGTGTAATTAGTGATGTTGACCTGGTAACACCAAGAATGACTTTTTGCTGGCACTTCATCCCATTAAATTGAATCTTTCCCAAGGAGGAAAATCTAGGAGGCACTAGTCAGTCACTGACTCACTATCAGCTGCCTCCTTGCTAAAGCCTGAATGTATTCCATAGTAAGTTATTTGTCACAGTGACTCAGCATTGTAGGCTCCTTTTTAATTTCTCTCTCTCACCACAGAGCCAAGAAAATCTCCCACCTCCCCATGCCGTATGCTACTGAGATAGCAGTTTGTATCATCGGCCAAAGGATAACACATTTAAATGTGTGCGAGGAGCCTTATAAGGGCATTAACACTTGCCTCCAGGTTGGACGTCACGACGGCGAGCCAAGGAGAGGCGCCAATAATAGATTCCTTGTGTTTGTACATGCCGCGGTGACTATTTGTGCCGTTCGTGGGAAACGGAGTGATATGCCAGACGGCAAAGTGTTTCATTTATCCAGAGTCACGGGGGTTGATCCTGAGTGAGTCTTCGCTCAGACATTCAGCCCCGTTGCTGGAAAGGTCAGCGAGCGGATCCTGCCAGCCTGGGGGCCGGCTGCAGGAGGGGAACTGGGCATCAGCCCCATACCCTCTCTCTACTGAATAGTTACCTTTCAGCCCAGAAAAATCGAGATTAAATGACAGTAACTCTGACCTACAGCAATATGTGTGTCTTCACTTGCACATCTATACCTCAGTTTCCCCTGTGCAGATCAGGGGTGGCAAGATTTACCGTCCTCTGCAAACTGCCTTGTGTTCTCCATATCAAAATGCTGGTCCCGTTAATTGTAGGTGTTCCCCAGCTGGTGCCTCAAACCAGTGGGGGGAAAAAGCTGTTGAGCCCAAATTCCTGCTCTGATTGCGTCATTCCCTAAACCATCGCTTCACCCATAGGGGATGGGGGAGGACAGTTGTGTGTTGTGAAAAATCGCTCGTGGTGCCCGCCTTGACAAAGAAACAGGGAACAGCAGAAAAACGCTGCTGTTCCTCTCTGCCACCTGGTGAGCCAAACACTTCCTCGTGGCATCATCTCATGTTTACTCAAATAATGACCTGTTTTCATATTGCTTTATCCCTCCGGCCCTGTTGGCCACAGGTGGAACTTATGGAGAATTTATGATTCGGGCAAAGAAGCCACACACTTTTTTACTGACTGAGAAATGCCATTTATTTTGCTAGGAATTGGTCTTTAGCCAGCATGAGCAGTGTGGGAACCAGACCAAGCAACCAAGAGCTGCAGGGGGAAAAGTTGGGTCTTATCTGCAAAGTTCCCCGAACATTCTGAATGGGGAGTGCGTTGCATGGCTCACTTCTTTATTTTAGGCTAAGCTAATATAAAGTACTTGAAGCTCAGTTAAAGGATGCTTGAGTGAAGTTTGAATCCAATCTATCTGGCTTCTTGGTGTAAGAGCGTGGCTTTCAATTAAAAATTAACGCCGCTGAGATCCAAACAAAGGCAGACAAAAACACTTTGCACCCTATGTGATGGGTGACAGTCGAAAAGAAAAAAAGATGAATTGGGTTACAATAGTATTTGAATTGCCTACAAATGGAAGCCTAAACAACACTGACCTCATTTCCAAGCTGTTTTATGAAATCAATCATTCTCGCAGGTAGGAATGCACTGTATTTCCACGACCGAATAATCCTGCCATAAGAAGCAGCATCTCTCCCTCTGACCGGTTTGCTGGCAGGTAGGAAAATCCCTGGGCACCAGGAGTTTGGGAGCCCCTGTATACAGATGTACTCGTCAGTACAAATAGGAATGCCACAGACGGTAAGCCAGGCACCGGCTGCTACTTCATGGCCAAGAGTTTTGCACAAACAAAATGATTGTGACTTATGCTCATCATTTGGGCTCCCGCGCTGGCCAAGCGGGTGGGTGGATGGCTGTGTTCCTCTCCCTGACGGATGGCAGGGCTTCAGCTGCTGGAATTTTAAGGACCTCTTTCTGTGCTGGAAACTACAGACGGAGCTCTTGCGAGTGGCACGTCATCCATCAAGAAGCCGCCCCAATCACCTTTGTATCAGGATGTAGTGACCGACCGGGTCAATTGAGTTGTGCATGTGCTGTTTTTCCCCTGAATCCTTTAGTGTCTCCTCCTTCCTTGTTACTTGAGTGTTTATTTATGAAGATACTTGCAGTGGGTGCAAAGGTCAAGAGTAATGCCCCAGGGGTTAAAAGCCGATGTTTACCTAATGTCACCTGGGAAGGGAGGTGAGCTGGAGGCTGTTGGAAGAGGCTCATGGTGGGCTAGATCCCCAAGCCAAGTCCTGTCAGAGGAGGGCAAGTTCCCAGGCTCGTTTCAAGCGCTGCTTTTCAAGCTCCAGGGAAACATTTTCCAAGGCCAGGCGAAGAGTAAATAACATGTCAGCCTGGTAAATCCAGGCTGCATGTGCTTACCTGGACATCAACAGGTGTGTGTGTATATATAGCTATAGATGCGTACGTGTCACTACTGCATTTTTTCCACTGCACGTGCAGCGCTCTCTTGGTGCCTGCCCGAGACGCTGCATATAGCAAGCGTCTGGCTATGCTGTACCGCACTTGAGGTTAAGAAGCAAAGCAAAACATCTGAGGCATGTTACTGCAATACTAACCAAAACCACAACTAGCTCCCAGGTCCTTAAAATGTTAGAAATAGTCTTATGGCAGATCTTGGAATTTGTTGTTTTTTCAAAGCTGTTTATTTGTCCCCTTCTGGAGAGTGGGGAAATAAGTGAAAATTCAGTTTCTCCAGAACAAAGTGCTAAGCTGATAGACAGTTTGGAGCATCCCAGCCCACAGCACCATTGACTTCCTTGTATCTTTGCAAAACTCTCCTCAAGCCACCAAGTCACCAGGCAATACCTTGACAATATCATTTTTTTTCCCTCTCTTTCAAGATTTCTCGGTCATCTTATCTGAGGAATCATTGTTACTAAGAGTCTTCTGTGATCAAAAATCCCAACTGAGGTGGCATTTTCTAACTTGTCCATTTTTTCTGATCTTTCAGATGGAAATGTATACAGCTTAGGAACTAGCTGTGTAAACAGTCATCTTGCACTTATAGAGGCAACACTGCAGGAAATCCTTTTCCAAAGAAAACGATAGAATAATGTTTCACATTACTGTAGGAACTTCAAAGATACTGTTGGATTGTTATTTTTACTTTCTCCTAATTTTTAAGCATTTGTATGATACTGTTCTATTTTATATAAGTGCCAAAATATTTTTAATGTTTTTCCTCTGATAAGTGACTATAGCCACAGTAATGATTTGGAAGGTAGTTCTTGTCTCTTCCATCAGTGATGGGGTGGGGGGGAATCACATTCCTGGGGTAACATCCTCAGAAGTGACACTGGGTCTTGCTTACAGGCTGGGTAGAAGTGGACCATTGCAGAAGTGAAAGTAGAAATAATGTTACACCAACACCTTAAGCTCCAGTAATGCTCGTGTCTGGGACTTCTCTCTGTGAGGACGCTTCCATACAGAAACTTCAACGGTGGTTCTGGCTACCAGTGCTGCCTCTCCAAAAGATCAGAGCTCAACAAAAAGTAGCGATATTTCCTAATGAAATGGTAAAAGTATGTCATGACTATCCAACAAAATCTCAAGTGGTCGATCAGTCCCTCAACAATCTCTCTCTTTTTCACCACCCAATGCTGCATTTCTGATCACCCTTTAAAGCAAATTGAGACTAGGAGGAGCGTGTTATTAGAAATTACCCTGACGCGCTAGGCTGGTGGCCCTTTCTCAGAAGGAGGTGGGCTTGTTGATTGATCTCCTGCCAATTAACGATAGCCCTGTCAATTATCCCCAAGTGAGACGTGCCAGCCTCCAGCAGCTCTGGGAGCGGTGACCCTCTTCTTCCCAAGTGCTCCTCAGAGATGACAATGCAGACGCTGCAGTAGATAATGGGCTTCACGTTCCTACGTTCTCCTCCAAAGAAAACCATCTTGGTGTCACCTTTGCAGCATTAGGTGGCCCTTATCCTGCATTGGCACTCAGCTCCACAGATAGTACCTCTAAACGAAATGTGTTGTCCGTATGGTTTACGATGACAAAAGGGGAATCAGCTTGTGAACATGACCTTGCTTTTGACTTTGGTTTCTGCAAAAAGAACTGCAGGATGTGTAGTCAGAAAGCAAGTATTTGAGATGCTTTTATTTTCCCCTTTGATTATTTGCACTGTTTTTACAGCCACTGAAAACTGAAATCAAACAGACAAATCAACCAGCCCTAAACTACCCTGATGGGACACTGTAACGGCCACCTCAGCAGCCGCGTGGCTCAGTCCTCACAGCAGGTACGGGCTGACACATCTTGATTAATTGAGTGCTTGTGGGCTGGAAAGCCTCGCAGCTTTAAGTGATTCAACTAGGGCCAGAAAGGGGGCATGATTCCCATGGAAATTTATTTGAGGCTACAAGGCAGGTATCGCCTTTGCTGGAGCACTTCAGTCTGGGAGCGGGCTCTGGATAAGGGTCCCTCGTACCTCCCTGCTCTGCCAGGCAGCAGCGGCCGCAGGGCAGGTCCCTCCTCTAAAATAAAGTGCATTTCTAGGTTTGTAGGGGGAGTTGTGTGTAGGTGATATGAAAGCATTCAGTATGTCCCTCCCTTAGTTCTTTCTCTTTATTTCTGGGCCTAAGTGGGCCACAGCTGCTGCCCATACTAGCACTTCGCACTTTTATGTCTCCACCCGGCTGAAAGCCTCAAATCCATTTTTGTGAATAAACATTCCAGAGGCAGCTTTTCTGTTTCAGAGATGGAGAGACAGAATCACACAGATAAGGAAAATATCCACCTGCACCTGTGAGCATTGTAAGGGACGACAAGAGCCCACATCTCTTAATTTCTGGTTATCTGCTCTGGCCACAAGTTCTGAAGGGAAGGTCTCATTTTTCCATGGCCTGTAGGGATTGCTGCTTTCAGATGGGATCTAGCTGTTTGTGGTAGAGGAGAAGTGCTGCTGCGGACGGAGCATCAGTCCGTTACGTAAAACATGATGTGGACAATGAACTGTTCATCTAAAAAGAGCAGAGGCGGAGTAAAAAGGTCTCTGTGAAGGTGGAGCAGTGAAAGGCAGTGGCCACGTAGGGATGCCGGCAGGGCTGGGGGTGCTCCACAGCTAATTGCTGCTTACAAGGTACTGGCACTAAACTCTACCCTTCTTCATGTCTGTGATAAAATGGGCAGCCCAACACTGAGGAAGGCAAGATTACTTTAGCTAAAGATGAGCTTACAGGTGGATCCCTCGCCCATCGAAAAGCTTTCATTTCAGATTGATTTTTCTGTGGGTGAAGCAGGGTTGCTCTCTCACATGGCAGTTTTGTTCTGAGGGGGGCGGTTGGTTGCTCAACCCTTCACTGTTAATGCTGTCACTTTCTAATAAAAGCATTGATTTGTAGATTTGGGTTGGAATACCTGGGACAGCTGTCACTCTGCCCCAAAGTCATAAATCCTCATGGTCTTCCTCATCTGCCAGTCCTCCGTGATTAAAGCAAGAGCTCCTTGGAGTGATGAATCACCGAGACTCATAGGTATTCGCTCGCCGTGTTACCGCTGCAGCCCACTCTGTGTGTTGTCCAGGCACTGTTTGCCTGACATAAACAATAGATAAGATGTCAAACATGCAGAATTGCTCTGGAAGGAAACAGCAATAATCTCCAGAGCTCCAGGTTTCTTATTTCCTTTTAAACTTGGAAATTAAATGTGGGGGTTCTCTAAAACTAACACAAACACCGGGGTGGTCGGCAGTTTCCTTTATTTGTGCATATAAAACATGTTTTGGTGCAGCAGGGAGAGAGATGCCATTAATATCTAATACCAAGCACACAAATTATTACTGGATTTTGTGTAAGTAATTTAGATCCCCTTGGTTTTGGGTTTTTTGTGGGGTTTTTTTGGTTTGGTGTTGGTTTTTTTTTTTTGTCACAGCGTTCTCTTCTATTTATCAATTTCTTCCCTGTGTCTCCCGATTTGCCTGCGTCTTCATTCATCATTCATTTACAAAGCCATTCAGAGCATCAGAAACCAATTTCCTCCCTGAAGCCGGTCCTGTAACAAAACAAGGCTACCCTGCATGCAAGTGATGTTATGAAGATGTGTGGTGTTTTGAAGAGAGGACTGGGTAGCAGGAGGTGGATTAAGACTGAAAAGAAGCCCAACTCGGTGTTTCGTGAACTAAGACTTGTCTTCAGCTCAGCACCACTCCGCAACATATAAATAGAGGCATTGCACTTTGTTCTCCTGCACAGCTCTGTAAACTGTCATGAAATTACACATCAAGCTAACGGACACTGAAGTTTGACTTGCACTTTTGTTCTCTTCTTGCTCACGAATCCTTCATTCCTTTCTCCAATCAGACAGCTTAATTAGCCCAAGCCCACCCAACAAGTAGCTGGCTAGCAGCTACCCATCCCGCACGTGCTGCTCTGCCTCTGAATCACCACCTTGACTGAAATCCAAGGGCTCCGCTTTACTCTCCCTCCGGGGTGTGCGTGTACGAGCGTGCAAGCGCACTGCAAGCAACCCGCATTTCATCTCTATCTGCAGATAGCAAATGTAAATGACG
Organism: Podiceps cristatus; assembly: GCA_000699545.1. Taxonomy (NCBI): domain Eukaryota; kingdom Metazoa; phylum Chordata; class Aves; order Podicipediformes; family Podicipedidae; genus Podiceps; species Podiceps cristatus. The sequence goes on from JMFS01080687.1 coordinate 18,371, forward strand.
GGGGCTGTTACACAACCGCTACCTTACATCTGTACAAGTTTGTTGGTCTGTTCGCTCGTGCGAGTGTTTGCTCCGGTGCCTCTGCCCAGCGGATCTCCACAGCGGCAGGACCCGTGCACCCTCCGGACGGAGGATTGCATCTTCCCAGCATCTCCAGGAGGTGAGGAGCTCATGCGGCTCTTCGTGTCTTCTCAGAAATAGGATCGGGTGGTGGGTGGTTTGTCTGGGAGGGCATGGGGAACTGTAAAGTAGGTTGAGTTTAGAGTTTTCTCAGGCTACCCGGGCTCGTGTTGCGTGCTTCTGCCTGTTTCACTGATACGTGTGTTCTCTATAGACTATGCATGTGTAGGAAGTGAAGGTGAGGGAGTCTGGGATTTGCACAGCTACAATGGCTCTTACACCCTGCACTGCTCTAGATTTATCAGAAGCATTGTAACTTCTTAGGACTTGGCCATTGAACTCCATATTGTGCATAAGAGTGGTTAAGTAAGAACATTTTTGCCAATCTAGCCATAAATAATGTGTGGGAAATAATGATTGCATATTAAAATTATTTCTGTCAACTTCAGTATTGATGTTGCTTTGCTTTTGATAAGAATGAGGAAAAATACTGCCTACGCATTCAGATCCTGCTCTCACAGCCTCGTTTACTCACGTAAACCAACGAGAGCCCTGCATGTGAAAGGGTCACATCCGTAGGAGAGCGTGGCAGAGACATGAAGCCCTCCTGACTTTTTTCACCCTATCTCATACAAATCATCTTCCCAGCCATGTTCTCATGGTAGCACCCCTGCTGACACCTCTCCTCCAGTGTACCTTCAGGGAATAGCTCATTCCAGCTTACAGGGCAATCAGGAGCTGAGGAAGAACATTTCTTGTGCTGTTACTCTCAGTCATTCTCTAATCTCTAGGGGGTTTTTATTCTCTAAATTGCCATATTTCCATTAGTCAGACTTTGTGTGCATGTAAATGCATACAGGTGCATGTAAATATGTGTTACTCATATATGCGTATGTGTACGGAAAGGTTGGGAAGTAGCAGGCCAATATGTTGCCCAGTCTTTCACTCTGGGATACGACATCCCTGCTTTATGTAACCACAGTCCTCAGATCAATAAAAGCCTTTTCACTTGCCAGAGATGATCTGCCATCTCTGCAGATGTTCGCCAGTCCTCTCCTCTGCCCAGCATCCCTGGCGCTGATGGGGATGCGCAGTGGTGAAGGGTGGCCATGCCCTCCCTGCCTCCTCTCCCACGAGCGGGCTGTAGGACTCACCAGAGCACAGTGCACGACTACCAGCCACGTCTCTGTAAGGTAAACTTGGAAAGTCTTGTCTGAACCCCAGCCTTGGCTGCTTTGGGAGGAGATGCAGGTTGCAAGGGCTGAGATCCAAGAGAGAGGCTCAGATTCTAATCTCTTCCTAAGAATTTCGGCCTGCACAGGAGGCAACACCTGGAAACACCTCCCCTTGCCGGCAGTCCAGATGCACCTGAGATACCTCAGCTCTGGTGCTCTTGTGGCACCAGCATCTCCTCAGGAGCTACTGGACTGGACTGGCATGCACTTCCCAGGGGGGGGGTCTTCTCACTATCTTCTCTCCCAGGCCCCATTGCTGCCCTCTCTGCTGCTGACCCCCAACAAACCCCTCCTCACGTATTAGCAATTCTGGCTTTCTAGCCAGAAACATGCAGAGTGGGTGCCACCTGTATCTACCCCCTCCTGGCTCCATGTGCTCCAGCCCCATGCTGTTCCCTCCGGAGAAGCTGCTAGCGAGAGCCTGCGCGCTCCTGCCAGCTCCGCTGGATGGCCCAGAAAGAGCAGGTTTCCCACCTCCCTCCATAAAACACAGCACCACCTCCCAGGGCTTAGGGTGCACCCTGGCAGCAGGGCACGCTGCTGGCAGCTGCTTCTTGCTTGTGATGGTGCCTGCCTAGCTGCAAAGGGAAGAATCACTTAAGACTTCAAATGTGTAAATTGGCGTGTGTAAGGATGGAATGTCAGTGACAGAGGTTAAAACATCTTACTCATTTACTTCACATGACCACAAGCATAGACCTCTCCGTACTGCTGGATTTTAGATCCAGTGGGTTGTTCATCAGCACTTTTTGGCTATTGATATTTGTAAATGTAAATGACGTGGAATAAGCTCTACTAATAAGTTTGCACAACGAAAAGCCTTTATCATAATGAGGAATTAGATGGAAAAAAAAATAATTATGTGGTTTTTAAATTAGCTTAATTTAGTTACCAATATAGAGAAGCAATCATTCAAGTGATTTGAACAGGTTTTGGTTGGGGTTTTTTTATTTACTGTTTCTGTAAGAGGCCCAAGGCGTGGGAGACGGATCCTGGTCTGTTGCAAGGTGGCTCAGCTCCACAAAACCATGGAGCTATGTCAATTTAAGCAGCTAAGAATCCAGCCTGCACTTTTCAAATCACATTCAAGGGGGTTTAGGTAGCTTTATGTTGTTAATTAACTATATAACCTTTGTTTGAATCGTTTCATCTTACCGTCAGTTTTGTTTGTGTTGCTCTACTCTCTGAGAACACTCTTTAGGCCGATATCCAAAATACATTTTTTGAGAGAGCCTTAGTGGTACAGGGAGGTGTCATGTTAAGATACGGTGATTTATATGCTGCTGATTAAGTTTAAATAATTGAGAAGCACTGGTATTCTATGACTTTCTTCTTACCCACTTACTTGTGATTAATCATTTGTTTTTCAGCCTATGGTTTTCCTTCTAGATTTCACTCTCAGATTTTTTCCTCTGGAGTACTGCCACATACTTTAGATTTAGTGGGGATTACTCCCGAGCAAGGAATGTCGAAAGATTTGTGAGAAACTCAAGAATAAGATAAATGTGAGATTATGAGAGGCAGCATCTTCACAGCAACTGCATCCTTAAGCCAACAGTCAAACCCACTAAAAGGCGGGCAAACTTTAGGCCAAGTTTCATTTCATTCTCATGTAACCATACAGACCTCGGAGACTGAAATTACTAATGATAGTCATCTTGAGTTTTCCTAACAAATAATTTAGAATTATCTTTATTGTAGTTATCTGAATCTTCACACCTCCCTTCCCTGGTAGTATCTGGGCTGCTTTCTCCTCCTCATGGAAAACAGGCTGCACAAAAAAATGAGTCACCAATAAAAGAGCGGAAAATATTGGCATAAATCATCTGCTCTTCAGGCCCGTGCTTTGTCCCAAGTGCTGATTGATTAAAAGCCTGATTAAAGAGGGAAGGCTTGGCGGCATGGCATGGGATGGCTGCCGCAGCACGGAGAGCCCCCGGCATTGTGGGGTGCGTAGGTGAGGCTTGCCGCCAACGCCCGCCCAAGCACACACACTTCCCGCCGCCCTGGCACGGCTCACCCTGGCACCGTGGGGACTCAGGACAAGCCGCACACTCATCTTGCTACCCAGCTCCTGCAACTCTAAGGCAAGGTAGGGCTCATAAGGGTGCTCAGCCACAAATGGAGAGCAGGTACCAGGCAAAGGCCGCAACCACTGTAGGGTTGCAAGCAGCGACATCCCCTGCCTCCATAGCCGGGTGCTCCCCAGGCATTTGACTAACCTGATCTCCTTCTGTGACAAGGTGACCTGCTTAGTGGATGAGGGAAAGGCTGTGGACGTTGTCTACCTGGACTTTAGTAACATCTCTGACACTTATTCCCACAACATTCTCCTAGAGAAACTGGCTGCTCATGGCTTGAACGGCTGCACTCTTTGCTGGGTAAAAAACTGTCTGGATGGCCAGGCCCAAAGGGTGGTAGAGAACGGAGTTAAATCCAGTTGGCAGCCAGTCACAAGTGGTGTTCCCCAGGGCCTAGTACTGGAGGCAGTTCTGTTTAACATCTTTATATGGATGAGGGGATAGAGTGCACCCTCATTAAGTTTGCAGACAACACCAAGTTGGGAGGAAATGTTGATCTGCTTGAGTGTAAGAATGCTCTACAGAGGGACCTGGACAAGCTGGATCAATGGGCCAAGGCCAACGGTATGAGGTTCAACAAGGCCAAGTGCCGGGTCCTGCACCTGGGTCACAACAATCCCAGGCAACGCTACAGGCTTGGGGAGGAGTGGCTGGGAAGCTGCCTGGTGGGAAAGGACCCGGGGGTGTTCATTGAGCCAGCAGTGTGCCCAGGTGGCCAAGAAGACCAACAGCATCCTGGCTTGTATCAGGAATTGTGTGGCCAGCAGGAGTAGGGAAGGGATCGTCCCCCTGTACTCGGCACTGGTGAGGCGGCACCTTGAGTGCTGTGTTCAGTTTTGGGCCCCTCACCACAGGACAGACATTGAGGCGCTGGAGCGTGTCCAGAGAAGGGCAGCAAAGCTCGTGAAGGGCCTAGAGTACAAGTTCCTGTGAGGAGCAGCTGAGGGAGCTGGGGCTGTTGAGCCTGGAGAAAAGGAGGCTCCGGGGAGACCTTCTCGCTCTCTGCACCTACCTGGAAGGAGGTTGTAGCGCGGTCTGAGTAACAAGTCTTAGGACAAGAGGAAACAGCCTCAAGTTGCACCAGAGGAGGTTTCGATTGGATATTAGGAAACATGTTTTTCACTGAAAGGGTTGTCAGGCACTGGAATGGGCTGCCCAGGGAGGTGGTAGAGGCACAATCCCTGGAGGGATTTAAAAGACCGTGTCGATGTAGAGCTTAAGGACATGGTTTAGTGGTGGGCTTGGCAGTGACAGGTTAATGGTTGGACTTGATGATCTTAAAGGTCTTTTCTAACCTAAACGATTCTATGATTTCACAGCTCTTCCATAAAACCACTTGCAAATTCACTCAACCAGGTGCAGGCCATGGAGTAAATTCACAAGAAACATGTTGTGACCCACAGGTGAATATTAACATTTATGGTAGACAGTGCAAGTCCCAGAAGGTTTAAGAGATGGAAAACCTGATTGCTGTTCTCTCACTGTTTGCCCAAATCCTCTGCTTTTTCTTCTGATTTATGTACAAGTTGAACAACTAAAGTCATTTTACCCCCAAATTAATAATTGCTTCTCACCAGTGTTTTGCCGTTAGGTGATATAAATGAGTGCATATCATTGATATTGATACGAATATTTTACATGAACCTTTTCCCAGTGTCAAACTAATATACCCAGTGGGCACAAAAGAAGAGTCATTACATAATTCTTAGGAAAAAGTGTTGGGACTGCCAGATCTTGACCGGCATTATTATTGTGGGCAAACAGCTTAGGGACTGAGCTGCGAAATCAGAGCCATTTACTGGCAGTTTGAATGCTCTCTGCCTCAGTTTTTCTTTTCATAAAATGGGCACAAAAATGTCCCACAAAGCCATAAAGATTAATTCAGATTTATGAAAGATCTGAGATCTTTGCTTGAAACAAAATAATTGAATGTGATGTTTCTACTGATGAGGGGTATATGCTGTACAGATCTAGGGATAAGCTATTTGCATAGTTTTGTGGAATTAGGTTTAGCGATGTTATTACTCACCAGTAATCAGACTGGTAAACTAAAATAGGACATGATCTAACCCATACCGAGAGAGACAGGGTCATTAAATCAAGCAGATTTGTTCTGTGTTTTTCCCATATCTCTGTAGTTATTTAAATTTCATTGAAAAAAAAAAATTCTCAGTTTGCAGTTGTGCTTCAAAGTATTTATTCTTAACTATAGAACCTGTACTGTTCTGCATTTTATCTTTGATTCTCCAAGAAAGCTGGTATATGGTAGTTTGTGACATTTCCGTTGTGAAAGATCCTTAACATTAACCAGTTTTTTAGAACCAAAAGCCCTTGCCCTAAGATACATATGGTTGTACTTAAGTTGAAATCACCACTTTATGTTAGAAAATATTGTTTTCATCATAAAAGGTAAGTGTTCCCAGAAGTGTATTAAAATGCTTAGAGATACAAAAGAGAAATATTGGAATTCAATCTTGGGTACCAATGTAAAAATATTTAAATACACTATAAATTGCACAGATCCAGCACTGTTCACCGAAGAATCTTTCAGCTTATTAAAATGCTTTCTGTTCAGTAAGAGACACTAAAAGTAATCATGCAGTTTGTGTGCTGTTCATTGTTAGAAACACTTCTAGATATATTTATTCAAGAAAGTTCCCTGGGTCACAAGCAAAAGTTACTTCAGTTTCTATGAGGGGCAATTAGAATAGGGGAGTACATCAGAAAAGAACGTGGAAGGGAAAATGCGTAGATTATATTTAGTTCAACTCCAGTGGAGGTGATGAAAGGCAAAAAGGACTTAGGTGGCTGAAGTGGATTAATGCACAATGACACCTGCGCACCTAAAGGCTTCGTATGTACGTCGCATGTAAGGAAGGTACTGACTCACAGAGCCCATGCAGAGCACCACCTTTAAGGTAAGCAGACAGTGTTACATGCTGCACTAAACAAAAATAACGGCCCTTCTTTGCCATTCTAGCTCCGAGTCTTGGAAAAACAAAAGCCAGTTTTGTCATCTCTGCTGGAACGGAAGACTTGCTAATTGCCACTCAGCGGAGGTTTTGCTAACAGCCCACCTTTTTGACAGGTTATCAGGTAGACCAAAAGGAAGGATGCTGCAGCACTATGTGGGCTGCAAATGGAACAAAACCAACTTCAAATCTATGATGCAAATAAAAAGTAGGAGTAGCAATAATATTTTTACCAACAACCTCTAACACTGCTGAGTTTGATGCATTTACAATAAAATCCTAAATAAGCCTCCACAAAATCTTCCTCTAGACTTGCCCCTATCTTTGGGCAGCTTGATTTTGGAAAGGGGCCTCAGCTCTACCGATTCAGACTGATTGAGAACAGATCCAGTTCACCTCAATGAACACTGCATCTAAAGAGCTCTGTTTTGTTAAGTGTGTAACTGCTCTTATTAACAACAATAAATGACCCTATGAAAAAGTTAAGCAGGAGTAACAGCACCTCCTGAGGCAGAAAACATCATGCAAATTATCATAAGATAACGCACGTAGTTAAAGCTGCATGTGTGCCAACACCCCTTAGCTTAAACTCATGCTCACATCTCCACAAAATAATATTTCTTTTTTCTATGGAAACTCATCTGTGCTCTAACTGAAAGGTCTACCAGTCAAATCCGAGACCTTCTGATTTGACACCAGAGGTCTTACCCTGAGTACCACTGTCTTCCTCAGCAGCGTATTTATAAAGGTCTCAGCCTCGCGCGCCAAATCGGGATAGTGAGACCATAGTGTCTAGCAGGTTGGTTGTCCCCCAGGGTTTCATATGCATTTTGCAGTAAATGTTTTCAAAGTACCTTGTGTTAAAGGATCCTTGCAGGAATTCTTACATAGGAGAAGCTTTATTTATTTGGGTCAACATTAGCACTATTTCCTGGCTGTTGTGAATATCGTCTCAGGGGAGAATTTGTTTGTCATTTTGGTCAGAAAATGACAGGATAAAAATATACTGGATAGTTGCAAACATAGCTGGTATGGGTTTTTTTTTTTTTAGTTAACTCAGTGTAAGAGCCCAGACAAAGGTTATTATTTTACTAAATGCCCTTAGTTCGGTGCCAGCTGCATAAGAGTTTCTATGTTTCTACCTTCCTTCAGTGTTTTTCTCCTACATTATTATTTCCCTATTACCCTCTTCTTCTGTTGTCATCTCACCTTCTTCCTTTACACACAGGGGACTTAAAGAGAACACAATTATATTTGAGAGAGTCCATCATATAAATGCCGAGACAAAGTCAGGGGTCGCTCTTACTCAGAGCTCGCCACCATTCCTTAATAATCCTTACAGAATATGCACCCAGTTCCTATTGCTCTCTGCTAACTCAGTGTATAATTTCTCCAACAGATATTTTGTTCTTAACAATAACATGTTTCCATCACACTCAATGAGGTTCAAATACGTAGCTGCTAGTGAGAACTCCCACGGAAGCTGATAGGGTATTTGACTGTCGAGAAGTAGATTTATATGGTTTGGGAGACAGTTTCCTTTTAAACATTAACTTAGAAAGGATCTAAAGTATGTGTTTACTTTTCACTCATAAGTACAATTAAGACTAATCCCCTTTAATATTAGAAGGGTATTTCTGTATTGGAAGTGCTGGAGTTCTTCACTAACTCGGGACTGTACAAAACAGCATTTAAAAGTGTGATGAAGTGGTGGTGTAGCTTATTTTGTCCACAGTCATGTTGTATGTCTGTTCTTTTTAAAGGAAATTGAAGAAAGAATCCATTTTAAAGGTTGATGTGTCCGCAAATACTTTCACTGTGGTTACATGAAGCAAGATGTATTCTTTATTGCCGACAGAAAGGGTCCCCTGCCACGTCAACAAATCCCGTAATCAGGTTGCAATAGTAACAGATTACAGCTGTCATGTTTCTTTTTTCCCCAGGTTCTGATTTCTCACCCTATCTCTGGTTTTATTCTAGTAAGAGATACCCGGTGGCTCATTTTGCTCAGGTCATCCAGGGGAACTTACATGGGCCAATAGTTTCCATTACATTTATCTCATCTCCTGTCTTTTGCAGCTAACCTAAATGAGTGCCACACAAGCAGATAAGATGTAGTCCGAACCACATTTGCATCGGTGGTAGTTTGAGAAAAACAAAACTTTAATTCTAGAAGCTTTCCTGAAACACGCCTTTTCCGTAAATAACAAAAATACTTTAAACAAAACGTTTTACAATATTTAAAGGCAAATAAATAGTTAACGCGAAACTCTGACTGGTTCTTAAACCCTTGCTACAGCCCCAGTGTGCTGCGTGAGCGATGCAGGGGGACCTAGAGGTAGCGGAAAGTGCAGAGCAAAGCATTTCCCCAGTGCGAGCGAATGGGCGGCTGACACAACGTTGGCAGGCCCGTCCTCACCTCTGCCGCCCTTCCTCCCGCCCTAGCCTCCGCTGTTGCCTCTACAGCGCAGAAACACTGGCCAAGGTGCCCCTCTCAAGGTGTTTGCTCCAAACACCTTGGATGATGGAAAACCTGATGTTAGCCTGACTTCCAGGTTTACTTGGGGTACCTTGGGGGTACCCTTGGGTCTCTCTGCTGGTTTTACCAAGTGCTAACATGAGCTCGGCACAACTTGTGATTTTAAAAGAAGCCAACGTGCAAAATGCCTCCCGTTGATGCTGATGCCGAAGCCCTTCTCTCCTGGGGCACTGAGCTGAGGTGGGCAAGAGCCAAGGCTCTGCGCTAGCTATGGACCCACCACCCCATGTCGGGGGTCTCACCCTCTTTTCCGTCCAAACATGCGCTTGGAGGCGAGTCTGTGCCAAGCTGTTCTCTGAGGTACAAACGCAGAAAGCACACTCGCTGCTGCCTGCCTACTCCAGAGGATTTCCTGGTGCTTTGAGGAGACAGAAAGCAAGCTGAAATGTTCTAGCGCTTTAAAGGAGGACTAGGCATTGGTGGGAGGCTTGTTTAGTATCTGAGTGGGATCATGACTACGATGTTCATCTGCACGTTACCAGCATGGAATATACGCAGTTGGGAGCGGTTTGAAGACGAGTAGGCTCGGAAAGAAAGGAAAACTCCTCCAGGGAGGGAAGAGGCAGAGTGAAAGACTGCTAATGCTTGCAGCAGATCAGGGAGAAGATGAAGATATCAGAGTGGGATAATCTCCAGGAGATCAGGCACATAAAATCAACGTTTTATGGGAGGCTACCCTAAATATGTACTGGGAGGATGGTATTTACCCTCTGGGCAGCAGCAAGGCAGGTGCCAAATCCGCCGGTTGAAGAAAGAGGAGGTTACCAGCCAAACCAGCACACAATGACCCCGGGGGACCTTTCTTTCAAACACACCATTATATTGCTGGCATGGAGAGAAGTTGGCAGCCCTGTTTCGCACCAGCAATGATGTAATATAGCTCTTATTTCAGAGACATCGCCATAAAGTTGACAGCTACTGTTATCGTCTGATTCTGCTCGGATTGCTAATGCTGGCGTTTGAGGTGGGTTTTCGGTGGTCTCTGAAGGAGCAGCCCATGCATAATGGATGTAAGGTGTCTTTTAGCGTGTGCTTAGCAGTCATCCACACATTTCGGTAGCCTTTCAAGTATGTGAAAAAGCCAACCAGTAATAGCTCATTGTTTTCAAAGATGTTTTCAGGCAGGGAACAAATGTTTGTGGCTCGCTTAGGACTTTGGGGTGTTTGGCAGGTTGTTTCAAGGCACCCGTGACTTTCTAGCAATGGTCCTGCAGTATTCTTCACATTCTTTTGTCTAAGAAAGGGAAAAATGTATGACTGAGTCCCACTTAATTAGGCCTCATCTGCTAAACAGTTATGTCACTATTTACATACGAGTAGTCCCACTGAAGTCAAGTCCTACAGCTGTATACTTCATCTGGCAACAATGTAAATCCAAGATAAACAGACTTGGAATGAGAGATGTACATTGCCTTATATGTATGAACTACCTGAGTGCAGCAAATTCTGTGCTGTGTCGTTCTGGCAAAAGCTAACAGATATCCTGTTTCAACGCCCTGTAAACGGATCACCTGATGATTAGTTTTAAACAGTGGACCAAACTCTCCTCACTAGTCTCGACTTTTACTGAAGTGTATGACTTGTCAAATGAGTAACTTTGAATTAATTGTGCCCCTCTACGGTAATAAGGAAAAATAGTCCTCCACGCCTACTCATATCAAGTGATTTTTCATGGCTGGGTCTCCCATGGCCCAGGGATCAATGCTACTAGTGATAAAAACCATAGCTGGAAATAAGACGTCGGGAAAGGAAATGGCTGGAAACTCAAAAGACATCTGGGTTTAATTCTACTCCAGCCCTTTCTAATGCTTTTCTTGAGGGAATCTCTCTCAGCCGTTTGTCAGTGACTCTCCTCCATCATCTTTGTGCATTGACTGAAGTCCCATCTTCAGCTCTGGTCCATTAGAATGACTCGGGCTGTTCTCTCACCAGTGAATGGCACTACAAGGAAATGACTTTATACCATCTCCTTCTCTTCTGCCAGACAATTCCCACGCTCTGTTGCATTCTGTATCAGCCTACCAATGACCTTTTGTTCTTCCATACACTTTGGTACCATTCTCCTGATTACTGTGCCTGTTTTTTTCATGGTTTTTTCACGAATTACCTCAGACTGATGTGATTGAAGCCATGTAAAGCAAACTATCCCCTCAGCAAACACGTGCTTAATTTGGTCTAAGGAGCACCAGATGGGTTATCAGCTGTCACCTATCCCCAGTGAAGTGGGTGGAGTCGTGTTGTGTTATCTTAAGCAGAAGTCTTGACTGGGAACTCTTCTAGTTGGCTCTCTAAAGGAGTATCTTTGCTTGTGGTTCTGGCAGCATGACCCTGCCTTAGTATTAGTGGCAAACCCCATCGATTTGCTCTGGAAAATGCAGCTGGACAGGACTGAAATGATAGCATGTCCAGTTCCTGCTGGGGATCTCCTGGAAAGCTTTTCTGGAAGTTTTTTTTGTAAGTTTAACATTACTACCTCAATATAATACTGTGACCTAGCAAAGGTTTCTTCTGGGCATCTCTAACAACTGTGACCTTCATCAGAAAATAAGAATATCTAGAAGTTAATGAGAAGTAGGGGAGGAACAGTGCTGTAGATAAAATACATTCTTACAAGTGATACAGCTGGAATTACTTTCTCAATGAAAGACTATGTTTCTTGAGCTATGAAATAAATATGTAGAGATTTTGTGGTTTAACTGATATTGCATCTTTATAAAGTTCTCTCTATTCAAAACCACCACGGACTTCATGGAGTCAGAAACTTTTAAGACTAAGATACACGTTTGTGCAGTCAAAATATGAATCCTGTGACTTACTACCCAATGTAGCTATTACCATGGTTATTTTACTCCCCTGAGGGAGAGGCAGGACCTATTTGCTTGGAAGACTGGGAGAAAGCAGAACTCGTTGCAAGCCCACTTGTTGAAACACTCGTGGCTTTTTTCTCTTCAATGCAATTTTAAAAAGTGGTATTCCTGACTAGTGTTAACGCTAGCTGTGAGTGCTTCCAACTGTTGGCAGAAAACTTCAGCCTCCTGACTGAAGATCAATACTTAGGGATGGGGCTCGAGTGACAACCGATAGGGTGATCTACTGGGTGCAGCCTTACATCAGCAACAGCCTTTCTGAAGCGGCTCTTGCCTGTTACATGTCACGCAACACGCACGTCATGCCCGGTGAAGGGGTTCAGTTCTCTTCAGGGCAGCTTAGCTGGAGACCACTTGACTGTTCTTCTAACACCTTGCCCCCAGGACAGCCGAGGCAGGAGAGTACCAGCTGTACCAGTCCTAGGGCAGCATCTGCTGGTTATTGCATGGATCAACATAAATGGTTGTCATGGAAGAGGCTGCTTGCTTTGGCTCCCAGGCAGAGGTACCTGGGGCTCGGGGGGGCGGGGGAATCGGGCACTCTGAAGAGAAACGACCCGTAAATGCACTCGTAGCAGTCAACCGGGAGAGAACGGGAGCGGGCAAGGAGCTCCCGGGGCTCAGTCCTGCTTTTTCCTGTTGTGAGAGGCAGCACCCACAAACTTCGGAGAGTCCA
>KL275063.1:1931-40047 GCA_000699545.1 Podiceps cristatus
TGGAAACATGGCACCCTTACTTCAAAGACGATAAGGTGGTGGCTTTCAGGATGTAGATGGAGTGATAGGAAGGTGCTTCTGCTTGGATTAGATTAAGAAAAGGGGGTCAAATCAAGCATGGAGGAAGATGGAAGCAAATCACTGTGTGCTAGAAGATTGAATAGGATGGAGATAAACACTGCAGGATTTTACAAAGATAAGAAGTTTATTTTTGATACAGTAATGGTGAAAAATTAATGCAAGAATGCAAAGGGAAGAGTGCAATCAGAATGCCTAGTCACAAATCTGATCCTACCAGCAGTGTTTTCAGTGGATGGAAAGAGGATGCAGCAATATGATGATGTTTAAACCCCCCAAAAGATGGAACTTGTGTTGCAGGCAGAAACACAAGAAATAAGAATTTTCTGCCTCCTGGGCAGAGAGAAAAACCTGAATAATTGGTACAGGAACAGAAGTGGCAAGACAGGGAGATGGCCTACTGTGGAGGTATCTGGTTTTCTGGCTCTAGCAGCTTATTGGAAATGCTGACTGTAGCCTCTTCACAACCAAGAAAGAGTCCATTGCTCACCACTGGGATCTGTCATTGAATTCACTGGTGGGGAGCTAAATATCAGCTTGTAGAATGAGGAAAGTAATACAGACTGTTATGCTAAGCCAGTCCAACACAGGATCATTATTTCAACATAAATACATATGTTTTTTTTACAGGAAACAGAAAAGGCTGACACCCTTTTAATGAATAAATCCAGCAAAATGAGAATGAATAATCATTCTGGTTAATGTGCTTTTGGCTGCTCCTCAGTTCAACAGAAACCAGGTCTATCACAAAAATGTTTCCTTGTGTAATACATTCTACTTGACTGCTTTTATCTGTTTATGCCACACACAGAGCAGTAGTGAACATCTGAAGGAACATATAGGTTCCAGTAATACAGGTATATGAAAAAATATCAGCAGAATTCTCCCACAGTTTACTTTGGAAGAGGTGAGTATGAGGTGAGTATGATCTTTCATACTGTTTGTTGGAACCCTGTTAGTGCTGTAGTGTTAGCATATATAAATATCTGTATTGCATGGTTACACATATATAGAATATATACAGTGTGTAAGTGTGCTAAAAAAGTTCAGCAATTTTTCCAAGATTTTTAATCTATTGAGAAAAATGGTTAATAGAAATAAAAACCTTTCTTGAAAAGGCATCACTTTTTATTAACCTTTTACTGTTCTAAAAATGTGCATTCTTACCTGAAAACTCTAGACAATTTCAATGAACTATTTATTAAAAAATAGAAGGTATTATACCAAAAGAAAGATTGTCACAACAGTCACAAAGTTTGCATGATATATTTTGCTATAGGTATTCTCTGTAGAATGTTTGAAGCCTGAACCAACAAAACCAGATCATAAATGGTATATGTTCTGCAGAACGTGACCATGTTCACTTATGCCTGCAGTTCATTTTACAGCCTGCGAGGAAAGGCAAGGAGACAGGAGAATTCACAAGCCCTGGCCCCATCCACCCATCAAAGTTGTGCCATCAGATAACCTGAGCACGCCTTTATTGTTCTTCCCTGTGCCGAGCAGCTACTGACAATGCCACAGAATGAAGTCCCCTAAATTCGCAAAGAAAGGTTACTTGGTAAATGCTTTGGATTTTCCCTTAAAACGAGAATCTACCAGATGCCCAGGTGTAAAGAAGAAAGAGAAAGCAAAGTGTGGGACCCCATTCTATAAGGGAGTCTTTGAGAGACACTCTGAAAGAAAATTACCATTAGAACAATTGAACATGAGATTCATGTTGGATATATTTTATATCTGTATTTTATCGATTGTGTGTGTTTCTTTTATATACTCGCAAATTATTTAATAATAAAAAGTTTTGCTTTGTGAGGATGAAAATTCTTTTGCTTTAAGTATGTCTCATGTTTACCCAGATGACAACAACAAATTTTTGTGGATAGGATAAATCCCTATAAATGAATGCAACAAGACAAATCTTGAGGAGCATCTGTAACCAGTCAGACAACCCAGGAGGAGGTTTGTTTTATTCAAGCTCTGTGGGACTCTGTAGGAGTGAAGATTTTCCCAGGTGGATGTAGTTCATTGCTTCAGTGGCAAGGAGCTGAGAATGAGCACATGACTTTTGGAAATATTCCTAATACAGAAATTTTGTGATACTTCATGATTTTTGCATGAAGAAAGAAAGACAGAAAAAACCCAAACCTTAAAAAAAATCTCAAGTGAAAATTGTCATATAGGACAAGATGATCTTGCAAGAGAGATCACAGTCTTACATCATCGTTTCCCAACATGTAAGTGCATGGAGAGTGTGCTCTGGGCTGACAGCTCTGCCACTGCCCTGGCTGTTTTGACATGTTTTCTTTTGACATGATGTTGTAGCAGTGCTAAGACAAAGAAAAAAGGGAAACTGAATCTCCCACTGTTAGAAGAAGAAAGGAAATAAAAATACAAGACACATTGCCTCCGGGAACATCTAGTGTCCATTTATTTCACCAGACAGTCTTGTAGGTGTCAGGACTGCAGTCACCCAGCTCGCTGTTGGGAGGTGGAGGCAGTGGTCAACTGTGCCATCCCAAATAAAGTAACAGACATTACATTGATTTGGATTATTAAGTTAGACAGCTCAGGGCTCAATTATTGTAGCTGAGGAACATTCCCAGGCCACTGTTTTGCCACTGTAACAAGCTCTGCTCGTGGGCAGATAGAGATGACACTCCGGGATTTAAATACCAAACCTGGGGTCCTACTTAGGCTCATTGGATAACCCCAAGCACAGTTCTATTGCTCTCTTATTATATTCAGGGTGTTCCTAGTGAAGGGCTCTTGGCTCCTACAGCACTTCCTAGCCTTAGACCCCACTTTCAGTGTGTACTTATGCTCCCCCACTACATATCCTAAGAAAAGGTCAAAGAATAAATGGGAAGGTAAAATTAAAAGGAATGGTCATAACCTGAAAACTGGAAAATCTGTGTAAAAACTGTCCATGTAATAATTTTGGATGCACTAATTATCTATCCCAATGAGAAATACCAGTGTGTGTGTGGCGAAAGCAATGATTTTCAGAAGATGGGCAAAGAAACCCAAGGCCCTGGAAGTAAAGTGAGGGCATTGAATTATAAGCTGTTGAAGAAAAGAACCGCCATAGTAAACCCAGATTTCAACAGATGGTCTTGACATACAACACAGGCAATTAGCACTCCTCAATGTATTCATACCACACCAGACAAAAAGAGAGAAAATATTCAGCTGGAAAACAGAACTGCAGTCAGACACCCTAGTAGACATCTTAGAGCTTACTGCTTTTGTTACTGAGAGAAAACATCTCATTAGAGAACAAGGAAATATTAAGAAGTTCCCCTCTATGGATGAAAGGACAATTAGAGTTAGTTTTAGTTAAATCTCCAGCAGTTTCCAATTACACAAATGAGAAAGTTAACATGGGGAGCGGGGCTCATGAGATAGAGGAATCAGAAAAGGCTCCCTGTGAGCACCCCCCCGAAAAAAACCATGCTTTTTTCCTTTCACCTCCTGGTATTTGGAAATGTTTGGGCAACAAACATTCTGCCTAAATGCCAGCCACTGAACAGAAATGAACACTTAGGAAGATGAAATGGGGAAAAAAATTAAGGAAACAGATGACAGAAAAGCTAAAAGCTTTTCTTTTCTTTTACTTTACTTTATTTTATATTTTTCCCCCAATGCTTTAGTTCACATTCTGAATAACAGTACTAGAAAGAGCATTTTTCAAGATGATTTTTTTGTTGTTGTTTCAGGGTAAACTCTTCCAGCTGTCTGTGGTGACTATCCAGGGGGATTTAAAATTATTTTCCACATGATAATGATGGGCCAACTTTCCACTGTTCTCAGTGCAAGGAAATGTCATTTAATTATTGCATACAAAATGGCTTCTGTTGTGGACCTCCCAGTCATGGCACTGTTGATACCTCACATATTTTATAATGTCCTTCAGACTAATTTCATAGAGTCATAGAATAGTTTGGGTTGGAAAGGTTGTTTAAAGACCATCTAGTCCAACCCCCCTGCGATGAACAGGGACATCTTCAAATAGATCAGGTCACTCAGAGCCCCATCCAGTCTGCCCTTGAATGCTTCCAGGGATGGGGCTTCTACCACCTCTCTGGGCGACCTGTTCCAGTGCTTCACCACCCTCATTGTAAAATATTCTTCCGTATATCTAGTTGGAATCTACCCTCTTTTAGTTTAAAATTTACCCCTTGTCCTTGCACAGAAGACCCTGCTTAAAAGTTTTTCCTCATCTTTCTTATATCCTGATAGAGAAAAGACATTGGGTATGAAATAAGGTTCTATTACATGCTATATAGCCAAAAATCTCATGGCTATGAGGCAATAATTGCATTCTTTTACAAGTCTTTGCCTGACCATCGGGGAGATAATTTGTAAAGACCAAAGGGACCAAGCTGCAAGAAGAAATAATTGCATTTGGTGTAGCCATATACATGCAGTTCAATGCCACAACTAGGAACAAATCAGAAGCTACTGTGCAAAGTAAAAGATACCGTCCTCCAGAAATGAGTGGGTCCTTTTCTGAGGTAGCATTATCAGAAACCCAGAAGCTGCTATTGCAAGGCTGATGATTTCAGAGTGTCAGAGCTGTCATGAAAAGCGTCACAGCCTTTCTGTGAGTGGGTGGGGAAAGGTACACCACAGCGCGCTGCAGCCCGGCAAAGCTCCCGCAGAGATGCTGAATAGCTCATCCGCTCTGGCCAAAACCATTACCCCAATGTTTGGGCTCAGAGGGATGGCACAGAGAGAATTTATTCTACCTCTTCCCCGAAATGAGTTTCTTGACCAGACAGACTCATCTTCTAGACTATAGCATCTCTTGAATCATACTGCCTTTCATTGGAATAAAAATTCTTTACAGAAGTTGCTTCTTCTATGTCACTAAACTCATGTAATTTCATCTGTGGATTACCTGGGCTACATCCAATATCTCTGTCACCTTCAGACAGCTCTTTCTTTTAATTCACATTTCCATTGACATTTCTGGCGGGCCTACAGTGAAATATTCCGTAGCTTTTATGAATGTAAGGAATGTGGTGGTGAACCACAGGATTCCCCCACCTACAGCTCCCCCTTTCAGCTGCCAGCTGCTTGTCAGATTTTAATTAACGGGAAAGTTGCTAGCAGTTATTCATGCTGGTTCTCTCTGTTCCTCTCTGGAGAATTCCTAAATAGTGTTCAGAGCCTACACTTTCTCTTTTTTAATGCTCTTCTTCACAGCAGCCAGTGAAAAATGTTGAATGGGTTTCTGCACCCGGAGCTCAGTTAATAGAGAACGGTGTTCACCAGTTATGAATGTGGCACAAAGGACCTTCCTTCCTTCCACTTCCTCGTCCTGTTTCCTACAGAAAATGAACGGTGAGGTCTTCTAGAAAATTATACCTGCTCAACTGTAGGTATACCGTTAAACTTTCTATTTTTTACAATATCAAAAACACTTGCCTGCACTGGGAAAGTCACTATGGGCACAGACAAGTAAAGTTATCACTGGAGGGGAAGGAGGGCTCCTGAAGGCCTTGTCTCCAGCAAAGATGCAGCAGCTCATGATGTGAGTTTATTTCTCCTGCCTGTGAGTGTCCCCCTAAAATCTCCCGATCTTCAGAATTGTTTGGGCAACAATCTCTAAATGCCACCAAATGTCTAGTATCATATCAAAAAGTCTGAAGAGCAACACAGCAGTACAAGGAAGTGAAAAGTTATTTCAAAATACCAGCAGCCAGTGAATATCCTCAGCTTTAACCTAGCCCTGAAATCTCACTGAAGACACTGCTTATGGTATTGCTAAATGGGAAGGTTGTACTTTTCACTGTTGGCTAGCAGCCTTTGAAAATTATTAAAACGCAGCAATATGCAGCAGTTATTCTAAGTGATCCAACAGAGACTCAGAGAGCATTTCTGTACTCAGTCTTAAAAGGCAATAGCAAATGGTAAACAGTTGGTTGCAGCAAATAGCAATTTAATAGACATAGCTTTTGATAAGCCGCAGATAAAATCTGCTGGACTGTGGAACCCCAAGTAGTTGTCCCATACTCTGAGTGTAAGAGTTTCCATTATAAACCCTGTTTTGATGCCCTCAACCAACCCTTCATTCTAATTTTCTGCAGAGAGCTCCTTCTTGTGTAACATTTCTGCTATGTGGACTCCAGCCAGAGAAAAGCTGGAAAGGGGGCAGGGAGGAGAAAGAAGCTGGAGGTTATTCTCACAGGTATGGTTAAAAGAAAGGACTTTGTGAAGGGTGTTACTTTTTGACACATTTTCCATCTTTTTCAAGGCAGTTTGTCCTCACTGTTTCTGATTTGCACTTCACCTTTGGTTTTCATGTTTTATTTTCCTGGTCATTTTTCAGTAAGAACTAGAGCGGGGAACACACCGTTGGTTCGGCATTTGCAAGTGATGGTGTGGCCCCCTCTGCCCAGGTGACCCCATAGTGCTGGTGTTGCGAGCATTTCTACTCACTTGAGTCAGTAATGGTCTGATTTATGCGTCCTCTCCCTTCTAGATAAAGAGTGTGTCCATGCTGGGTGGAACTTAAGCTGTACTAAAAAGAAAATGAAGGCTCTCAGCAATTCTTCTGTTCCTTAGAACTATTATAGACATCCATTATATATTATGCAGACATTAAATTCCCTTCCCTCATTATTAAGATCCATGATACTTCCTCTACAGGCACTGCGGGTAGACATTGAGTATACATGGATAGACACTACAAAGCTTTGCAGACCTATGCTACAAAGATGATAATGGTTGATATCATGAATACTAATTAGTCTATGAGAACCATCCACATTTTTATGAAGTCTACAGATGTTATACTATCCAGTTACAGTCACATCCTCCAGTCTTAACCCATTTATAAACTGGCTTATCCTTCTTCAATGTTCTGTCTATGTTAAAGACGATATTGCAGTAAGCCTAGAGTAATACTACAGAAGGTGAGAGTATCTTCAATCCAGCCCTCTCTCACATATTCGTTAGTAAAAAGTTATGTTTTGAGTGATGGGTTTTGTGTCAAAACTGGGTGATGGCCATTTTTTATGGTCAGGAAGTGTGGAGTTTGTTTTCACAAGTGTTTTTATTTCAGTAATACCCACATCTCCGATCTACAAACTTCTTGTAAAAATGCTATTGACAACAATCTAGCAAAACAGTTGTAAGCCTAAGGCAATGGAAAAGTGTATCAGCTGTGATATAGTTAATAACAGGGCCAACTCCTAATCGAGATACATGCATCTGTAAAGATGAGAAATAACCTCCGCTTCTGTGGACTCTGAGTTACAGCCACATACATTTGCACAGTTCCCCACACATGAACATAATGACAGAGGTTTCCAGAAGGATGCAGGAGATTTAGGCGCACAGTTCCCAAAGCTGACCAGAGGAGTCATGCAGACAGCCCTCACTGGAAATCTGACTGGAGTTTTGTACGGCTGAATCTCCTGGTTAGGTCTGAAATTTTCATTCTATGTAACTGTGTGCTTACATTTTTTTAAAGGATAGCAACTAAGCAAACTTCAGTCTATGCCCAACCAAATTCATACACAGGAGAGGATTTCAAATATTCCAAATAAATTACTATTGGCCTGGCTTTACTTTGAAACTACAAGCTTCCATTCATCAGCAGACTCTTTTCACTCTTTGTTTCTTCCTTTGGAATGTTTCTGTAAATCAGCTTATAAACTTTTGGCTTTAAATAAAAAGATGCTGGGTTTTTTTGTTGTTGTTTTTTGGATGGGTTTTTTAAAACCTATTGCAACAGCAACTGTAAGGTCTCTCCTTCCACTAGGGCTCCCCTGAGAGTTAAAACCATAGTTGAACAAAAGAGAGCAGAGAACAGAGAGGACAGAGAAATCCCCTACAATCTTCTGAGGAAACCGACTCATCTTTTTATCAGCCTTTGGATTCTATATATGCCAAAGAAAGATGATTCAGAAATGTTCTGAGGTTGTCCCATGCAGGAGGTGGTGGTTATATTGCTACAAAGGCTCTCCTGTCGACTTCACAGCTGCCTGAAAACTGTCTTTTATTTCATCAGCTACTTCAGTTCTAAAGGTGGGCTTCTTTTTTATTGCTACATGGCATGTGTCCAGCCCATCTGATTCATACTATTCTGGCATTCCTTTTGTGCACTAATTAAGGGCTTTAGTTAAAAAAAAAAAAAAAAAAAAAAAAAAAAAGTTAACACTATGTATTCAAGATTCCTCATGTGCTACTCAATTTAATGTACATTTTAATGATTTAAGACAAATCCCCGCCATGCAATGTAAGTAGGAGCATAGGACTTGCCTTATCAGATCAGATCATTGGTCCATAAAGTCTTACATCGTGAATCTAACACCTGATTTGTGAGAGGAAGGGAAAAACAAGTGAAGCATTATCTCTCTTTGCTAATTCTGCAATGCTACCCTCCAGGAAAAAAATTCCTTCCTTGCTCCTGCAGTGATCTGATCACTATAGTCGAATTAAAAAAAGCTTCTCAGTAAAAAACATGCAAAGAAAAAATGTATCAAAATTGATAGAAAAAGGATAAAGTACAGGAAGATGCCAAGAAGCTTGGAGGGAATTTCAATTTACTACACTTGTTTACAGACAGTTGCAGGGTTAATGGCAACAGGAAACAGTTTGAGTACTGCAGGTAAATTATGAGATAGTGTTCACGCTAACTGCTAGCACAGCATCAGCAAAGAAATTCAAAATACTATGTATGCAAGAGGCCATGTGGCTCTGACATTTACTTGTCATACAGTTTCAGTGCAGATATTAACACGGTCTCTAAAGGCCTGACTGATACAGATGTGGTCATTCTGCTCCAATTTTAATTACAATAGATTAATACTTTCTAGTAGATAAGAAATTTATCTGTAACTTAGTGGCCTCTTTACGATGTCATCATAAGGAGCCATTGCACAGCTGTTAGGTCACTCTAAGGACATGTCTTTTGGGGGAAAGAAAATGCATGCAAAATACAGCTTTCATGGGGAGCACGATCAGTTGGGATGTTTAAAAATCAGTTCATCTTAGTTTCCCCTTCAATCATCATGAAATGTGGAATTAGTGTGCAAAAAATGTAAACCTTTAGGACTGTATCATGAGCTGAGCCCTCCAACATATGTACTAATTACTTGAATAAGAGAATGTCATCCTGTAAAATAATAAATGAAGTCATCTTTTACTTATGAGAACTACCAGCAGGATTTGCTCTGCAATGCCCTTATTTGTTAAACTTCTGGAACACAGTACTCTGTACAGAATTGTGTGGTCTCCCTTATCATTGTTTTTTTGCATCCCTTAAGTTCAGAGACATTAACAGGGTGTGGCTTTTTTCCATTAAAGGCTGTTTTGGGTAACACTGATCCAAGATCTATTTCGTTATGCTAACAGCTAAAAGCCTTGTAATAATAATTTCTGTTTGGCAGCATCACAGTCAATTTCATTGACGTTACAGTTGTTTTAATTCTCTTTTCAGGGGTGAGAAAAGCTCCAGTAATTCTTCTGAGATGATTTCTCCATACTTTTCATCTTTTACCACAAAAGGGATTGCCAGGGAACTATCCAAGAAAGAAATGTAGATAAGCAATACCACCATCAGGGGGAAGGGAAGGGAAGGGAAGGGAAGGGAGGGGAAGGGAAGGGAAGGGAAGGGAAGGGAAGGGAAGGGAAGGGAAGGGAAGGAAAGGGAAGGAAAGGAAAGGAAAGGAAAGGAAAGGAAAGGAAAGGAAAGGAAAGGAAAGGAAGCGCGAAATGGGAAGGGAAGGGAAGGGAGAGAATTCTTGCTTTTCTGTCAAATGAAATCAAAAGCAAGAGCAGCTGTAAGCTTCCAGAGAGGAACATCTATTTAACTCTGTAAAATTTCTATTACTCATATCGATGCAGAAGTATTGATACACCAGTTACCTGATGATCAGATGACTGGTTATAAATTTAGAAGTTTGTGATAATATTAACCAAAACCAAAGTGTCTGGCAATAGTGAACTGAGCCGTAAACATGCACACATAATGCTTAAGTTAGTGATTATAACAATGGTAATATGTCCTTTCCCTTATATTCTTCACCTCTTTTTTCCATCCTTAGCATTCAGTGTGTCAGAAGGCAGAGCAGAAGGTCAGCTTTTCCAAGCTATTTTTAAGCAAAACCCAGAACTAGTAAGAAAATTGCAGGGGCACCTCGGAAGAAACCTGCCGAAGCCTTTCCTGCCCAGAAGAAAAGGCTCCTGAAGCGGTCACCGGCTCTGTCTTGCACCTCCCGGTATCCTCCTGTCCATCCAGACTCCTAATGGACAGCTTCCAGGCTGCTTCCCGCCAGCCTCGCCAGCGGTGCTGCGCCGCTGAGCGCTCGCGGGCGCGTGGGAGAGCGTGCTCCGCCTGCGTCCGAGCCTCTACTTGAGGTAAAGAAAGTGGGAGAGGCTAGCGATCAGGAAAGCTTCCCAGGATGCTTGTAAGAAAAAATATAACCTATGCAGCCTGGGTTCATAAATCCTTTACTCGTGGGATTTGGGCTCCTAAATTTTCAAGGTACTTCTGAAAGTATTTCTTTTAATATGAATTTATTCATTTTGGAAAACTTACCAAAATGTTAATAAATCCTAAGTCAGTAGAGTTACACCAAAGTCGACCTTCTCTATTACTGTGAGGAAAGAGAGTCATTGGCATCGGTTGAATTGAAGGGGATTTCCTTTTGTTTTGCAATGTATGTGCAGACAAGCAGGCACCAAGCTACGAGTGAGTAACTTTCCCACTAATCCTCCAAGGCGTGTGACAATATGACCCTGAGCTTTTACAACTAAGAACAGTATGGTATGTAAATATTATGAACATATATGGTAAGTGCTCTACTTGCTGAAAAACACAGAAAATGATTCCCGAGAATGCCTAGCTGACCCTAAAGCTACACAAATTATTCTTTTTTTGTCTGCAGCATTCATCTCTGTTCAAAACCACGATGATACATTAGATGCAAGTTCACTGGAGCAGGAATTGTGTCTTGTTTTCTTTATTTCTCAATTAAGCATCTGTTTTATTTTGGATATAAATAATAAAAATGCGGAATAAAAAATTATCGTGTTGTATTTGCCACTACATTCCTTCCAAAAAGACAAATAATCACTTGTTGAACTGAGAACATTTTAACTGCTAGCTGGAAATCAGGATGTCACTAATTGTACAGCGCACATTAAATGATGCCAAAGAACGTGACTTATTCTCTTCAGTCACGCACTTAAAAAGTTGAAGAAAATCTGTTATTATTTCTTTGAAAATGTTATGGAACCCATTAAGGTCAGTAATCTATAGGAGAAAGAATATTGTTTTAATTCTGTGAACAGAAATTTCACAGCACAATAGAACATCACCTTTTTTATGATAAATATGTATCCTGCTAAAACATTAAAGCAGTGTGCAAAACCTAGGTTTATTTATACACAAGAAACTAGAATAAAACAGATGAGGGTAAAAAATGCAGTGGAGACTTAATGATTTCACAATGGAAATGAAAAGTTATGAATATACTTTCAATATCACTCCCAACTGTTACAAGGCCTGTGTATTGTCTACTCATTTAATAATTAATATATTTTATGTGTTGTGGCACATGATAGCCTTTGAAAGTCTCCATCTCTTCATCTGTATATGTATCAGCAGATTCTTCCAGTTCTTACTGTGCATTTTCTTGAGATGCAATTCAGCTTTCATTATTGATAGAGACTTGGAACCTGCATCCCACAGAGAAGTCCCAAGAGCGCAGATTTATCCATGGAATGATACCAAGAATAAATTAGACCATGGACCTCAGAGGCACCACTCACAAGGGTATGAAATACTGGCTTGGGTCCACAGTTTCCGTACTTTGGTTATTTCCATTTACTTTAGTTTAACTTGATTAGATTCCAGCACTTGGTAAACCTGATCTTTTTTTTTTTTTTTCTTTTAATAAGAATATATTTGCATATCAAGTACATTTTTCACAGCCTTGCTCAACCTCTGCAAAAGGCTCTTAATAAAAAGGGAACTTGCAGTTTTGCATGTAACGTAGCAAGAACCAAATTTCCACTACATCTTGGAAACAAGCATCAGGTGATGGAAGAACATGATGCAATTATCCAGGTGAGCTATTAACTGAAATGTAAGTTATTAACTGATGCAAGATTATTTCCTGCAGTGTCACTGAACACACTATTCCCGTGTTCTTCCAGCGTGACACAATGCTTATGATTGATAATGGCTGTCAGGTCCAGACCAGGAACAGCAGGATCCTGCCCTCAAATCCTTCCTCTGCCTAATGCTCCTGGCTTCTCCTGTCACTATTCAGTTTACTCCTGGTAACCCTACCACTCCTCTGAAGGTCTTAAAATCCCTCCACTTTCTTTATCATGCCATTATTACTTAGCGATCACTTTGTTCTTATGAAAACATCTGTACTAAACTCAAAAAAAAAAAAAAAAAAAAAAATCAAAAAATGACTTTGCAGCAAGAAGTGGTTCCTGCCACCATTTACTGAAGAATGCAGAATTCAATTTTTAGGACTGGAAATGACCTTGTATTTCACACAGACTGGAATTTTCAGTATGGCTGAGCTGTCGCAGAAAAAAAAATAATAAACAGAATTGCTGTATCTCTTGGTCTCGGATTGCTTGGCAGTGTTTTAGAGCATTTGAGGATTTGTTAAGATTTTACCCTTGTGAGCAACTATGTCCTTAGGGGAAAGTCCTTTAGAAATCAGAAGGGTTTTCCTTTTAAGGTCTGATTCAAACCCCATTGAAGGCGAAGGAAAAAACTCCTGTTGACTCTGTAGGCTGAGTTCAGGCCCATGTAGAAGTCAATTCAGTGACACCTAATTTTTCACCATCTGACAGAAAATTAAAATTGATCAATTGATAAAAATAATGTGCAAGTACTTCTGCGAAATTATTTCAGGGTATATTTCACTGTTTGTTGTTCTTAAGCTCATGCCATCTGTTGTTCACAGATATTCAGGCTAAGTTACAGCTTAGTCAAGAAAATGTTTGAAAATATCAGAAGTTCAAAAGTTTTTGGAGGAATGATCAATCATCTGTAAATTCATCACAGAAGTCCATTATACAGTAGCTGTCATCATTTCAGTCTTTTGTTTAAAGAGTATCAGCCACTCAACTGGAAGCATGAACTGTATCCAAGATTTGTGTTAAAGCTAAGGTTATAAATCACCTTCTACAAAAAAAGAAATATTTCTGGACACCAAATAATCAATTACATAGATTTCAAAAGCCCCAGAGGTTAAAATTTGAGTGTCAGTGCTATTTTTTTTCACTAAAGCATTAACATACATACATGTATATGGAGCTATACAAGCCATGCAGAAAGTTAAGCACTATGTTAACAAGGTGGCAAGAGCTAAAATAAAGGTCTACCCTCAGCACAGCAAAATTCATCCAAAAGCAGCTAATTCAGACAAGTTGTTTGTACCTAGAAGTATATAAAATTGTGATACAGCTGATCCAGAAGCCAAGCTGGTTGTGGCTGTGCAAAGTTAGGACCACACTCACCTACACTCTATTGCAGGATACTGAAAGTACAGCAGGAACAATAGGATGGACGACGTGCCCATTTCTCTACTGCCAGCCAACAAATTAATACAAAAGGTATGAATGGTACATTTTGTTAGTACTGGGACTAATGAATAGCAGACACTACTTGCTCTGCTCTCCCTGAGATGGTTTTGGTAATTCCTAGCTTGTGGGCACACAAGACAGCTGTGGGCAGTAGTCACATCCAAATCCAGCACAGCTCATGAATCAGAAACCTAAGCCTGCACACAATTTTTGGTGAGATATAAGGAGTTTTAAAATGCAGAATTCATGCCAGATAAAAACAGCCTTATAATGAATGACCATGGAAGAAACCGGAACAGTAGGACATAAAGAGGACCTTGGGTAAGGACAGGGTTTGGGCTGGGTGGTTTTATACCCATACTTGGCGGTATAGAAGAAGTGAAGTTAAACGGCATTCTTCACTCAGAGATCGGGAGGGAGTTTCACCTTCAGCTCACTCCCTTGTTCAGAGCTGCACAATGGGGTGGGTTCATTGTTGTGGTTTTTTGCATTATCCAGATGCAACACACATTGAGGATGGTTGGCAGGAGAATACTCGGCTCAGTGCAAAGCTGTCCTGACCTAACAGAGCAAATCCCATGTTCCAGCCTCCCACACACCGCGGTCATGCACATGCTTGTCTGTTTGTTACACAATAATCATATTAATGGTAGTTTACCAGAGATACCTCTCCCCATCCCTATTAATTAGTTCACATTCTGTATTCATCGCTCAGTAATCCAAAACTGTGATTTCCACCCTAACTGTGGGCCAAAGGAATCTTCTGGTAAAGCACATTTTTCTGTCTTTGTGCCTTACAGGGTACAGAGGGGATCAGAGAAGTAAGAACAAACAACAGAAGAGATGCTCTCAGGTAACAGAGAATTCCTCACTCTTTCTTCAGCCCTGTGCAATAGGTGTACATATGTAAGCAAAGACGATTCCTGGGGAAAATTAATATTCCTTTATGGGAGTTAGAACTGAATCAGGATTGACGTTGATTTCAAATGCAGATGCTGGCACAGAATGAAATTATTTTTCAAACACCGAAGCTTTTGCTGGTAAAGTATTTAAGGTTGCATTTTCAGGCAAGAAGGAAAAAGTGATGAAAAGTTCTTAAAACTGAAGAAACAAAATCCTTGATTCTGATCCAAAGCCCTGCAAAACAAGATCCCATATGGTAATAGCTAATCTTAGGAGAATGGAGGGGGATAAAATGGGTACATTTTCCTTCCTCTCCTTCTCCCTTTTTCCCGTTTGTTTTTTAAAGTTGCATGCAATATGTCACAGGAGGGTCTCTGCCAAAGACATGTTTTCACCACCATTCACAAACAACACACATCCCATACTTTATTCGTTGTGCATGGTAGTTAGCAGAAGGCCCTACGTAGCACCAAGCAGTGCAGGGCAGAGGTGTTAGTCCAGGTCCCGAAGGTGGCATAGCCCTATTTTCAGCCGGGCTTCATTAGCTCAGCACAAGCCTTTTATGGTCGCAATGGCTCTCTGTACTTGAAATAATTCTTCTACTATTCAAGTAGATGTTTACTATGCATTGTAAGCAAAGCATGAAAGCTTCTGTCCAGTTTTAAAATGCCTGTCTTCATTATCTTGGTGGCAATGCCTGTTCTTGGTTAGACCGTGTTTTGTACTGTGTATAAAGCAGTTGTGATCCTAACCAGTTCTTCTGTGGCAGTGAAAATCAAGCAGTCAAGGAGTAATCATGTAGATGTTATTAGGTATTATTTTTGATTGATCGTACTGTTAAAGGATCTTTAGGTGTTAAACAAGAAAAGGTCCCTGATGTGCTAAGTAGGCTCTGAAAACTAAACAAGGCTTCTCAAGAAGCCTGTTGTCTCAACAGGCCCTTCAGAAAGATACCAGGTGTTTCCAATCCACTGCCATAGATGATCCTTCCCCATGTTTTACAAGCGAAACAGTTCCTTTGGCAATAAGTTCAGTCCTTGCTGCTTCATACCCAAGTAGCTTTAGACTTGTAGAGGGTCACTGGTTACTCATCTGTGGAAGAGTTTTCACAGTGGGGCATGGCAAACCTGTTAACTTTCATCCTGAAAATGCAGGCCTTAAGAGAAAATGGGACCATAAGACACATTGTCAGCCTACATGATGCATAAAGGCAACATTTCAAAGATACCTTTCTAATTCAAGTATATTCTTATGTTAGCTGGCAATCTGTCTTTTTTCAAGTTGTAATATAAGGTGATATAATTCAGTTATAATTCAGCCATAATGTAATTCAGTCATAATTCAGTTCATGATGTAAGTTAATATAATTAATTTTATTGCTATAGGTTTCTCTAAGAACTGTATGGATCCAGACCAATGGGAAAGAAATAATTTAGTGAAGTATCTTGTTATGAACCCTCAAATAATAAAGGAAATCACTTCCACCGCCTGCTATAGGGTACAAATTGTTCACATAGAGAATTTTGGGAGAAATTTTCTCTCCATTTATGTTTTATTAAGTTGGTAGTAACTGGTACGACTCAATTACCAATTACTACTTCAGCCTACTAATCACTTCTAGAGCAGGAGAAAAAGACATTGTGCGGTGTCACAAGGCAGCAACTGCCAGGTTAGTCTGGATGCTGAAGAGGCAAAGATGCTTACAGGGTTCTGCTTACGTTTATTTTAGTGCTTGTAAAGACTCACATAAAACTCATTACAAGCAGAACCGGAAAAAGCAAACAAGCAAAGCGAACTATTAAAAACTGATTGTGTGGCAAAAGCAAAGCATTCAGAAGAAATATGAAATCTACACACTTTCATTCAGAACTCAGTACAGAAAACTTGAAATATTTTGAATTCAGAAAGCTCTTACATTGCCGTCTTGATTTAGTCCAGTGCTTCTGTTCTGAATGGACTTTAAGAGACTAGGGAAGTCTGCCAGAGTTGGAGCTCAGACAAATCACCTAGTCTGTGCCACAGGCTGCCCCATTTCATGGACTTGACGTCCATGAACTTGCTGAGCCATGAAAAGAGCAGAAAGGGAGTCTGAACCAATCAAGACACTTCTGAAAGATGAGGGTGGCAATTATTTCCACAGTTTTCCACAGTTTTCTGGGTAATCTTTGAGGAAAAATTCTATTTACCTCTCAACCTAATTTTCTACTGTAAAATGGCTCTCCAGGTTAAAGTCTGCTGGCTCAGCCAAAGAAGGAGGTGATATTTTTCTGAAGTAATAATTTGCATGAGTGAGAAGTTAAGCTATGTCCAGCTGACAAAGGAAGGAGAAGAGCGTTTCTATGGTATGAGAGCAGTTGCAGGTTTTTGGACTATTTTGTTGATGACCTGTACAAGGAGCATTCTCTTGTATAGCTCCTAGATTAGAATGTTCTTTTTTGGTTCATTTTGTGTATTATACAGTGAACCATGGAAATGCAATATTATTTTACTAAAAGAGAATTAAATGTAAATTAACAGTTAATAATTTTTATTTAATTTTAATTAGCATGTAAAACACTTTAATTACATCAGAATAAAAACTGGAACTTGAGCAATTATTTAAATATACCCTTAGAGTATAATATCATTTAGGACTGGACTCCCCTCTGATGTTGTGTGGGGGCTTTTTATACTGAAACATTTAAAATAACAACTAATTTGTAACATACACACATACATATGAAACACATTATTTTTAGAGCATTACTTTTACCGCGTATCTTGAAATAGAGCGTGTATGTGTATATTCATTTAGCACAACTTGAGCTCTTGGAAAACTCAGCTTAAATTCCAATTAATATAAATTTCTTCTAAAGCAAAATACAAAAGAGGAGAGTGGTTGTTGTTGTAAGCATTTTAATTGGCATCACTGTTGTAAATGGCAAGAGCTATGGAGGTCTTAGAAACATTTCTTCATGCCAAGGATAAAAGTTTGCATTATTTTGGCCTGTCCTAGTTGCAACCACCTGCTATTTCTATTGACCTACCCTGCAGTCTAGCTTTGGCTGTGGTATTAAACGTATAGGAGGGGGTGCCAGCCTGTTTTTTTTTGTTTGTTTGTTTTTTTGTTTTTGTTTTTGTTTTTGTTTTGTTTTGTTTTGTTTTGTTTTTTTCCACTGCTTGCCTCCTGCAGTCACAGCACCATGCAATCTCATGCTTTGTCCCTTGAAGAGTCACTGCATCCCACCCCATGCTAGTGTTCTCTCTTGGAAAAAATACTCATAAAGAAGACCTATTTCTTCCAAGTATCTCCTGCAAACTTCTACAAAACATGATCTAGTATTTTTGGCCAGAAAGGGGAAAAAAGGGGATCAGAGTTGTGTAGATTCAGATGTAATGCTTCTGTTTGCTGAGGTGCAGAGCAATTTCATGTCTGTCCATTAATTCAGTGGTGGAATTTCAACAGTTCTGGAAGGTGGCTCTTCATATTTCAAAAAATTACAGGGAAAAAAATAATGAAAAAGCCAATCAAAATAACCAGCTAACACACCCCAAAATAATTCATGTTAATTTTTTCAATTTTTTAATAATGTCAATCAAATTAATATTATAAGGTAAAATCAGAGTGCTTTCTGAAGTAATAACTTAAAAGGCAATCAGTCAGTATTAGACCTGTCAAAATGAAAAGAGATAGGATATTCTGGTTTTCCAAAAAAAAAAAAAGAAAAAAAAAATTTAAAATCTGCTAACTGAAAAATAAACCCTGGATATTTTTTTTTTTCCCCTCAAACAGCATAGTAACAGCATTGACTTCAATGCCATAGCATGATTACAACATCAAGGGAACACCAGGTCACAGACCATGTCATGCAAAACCAAGAGTAAGTCCATTTGCTGATGTCAGCAATTTTCACAAATAGACTAAAATAGCCCATGACTTAAGTGTTCAGCTGCTCAGATGATTTCAGTTTTCTTTCTTCTTTTTTTCCTTTTTATTTTTTTTTTTTAATTGAAGGAACGGAGTTTGGAAAATTGTGTTGGCTATCATAAGTACAGCCTGTACTCTGTCTTGATGGTTGACCCTACATTCATTCTTTTATATGAGATGAAATTCATTTTCCTTGGGCTAGCATAAAATGAGAACACCATGGAAGTTTGTATTGTTGGCAGAGGTGAAGGGTGGGCTGGAGTGGATGACCTAATTGGGCTTCTTCATCTTGAATTTCTCACACGCTGTGAAGTTCTGTGATGAGCTGTTGGTTTAATTTTACAGGACCTCAGTGGCTAGCTTATGAAATCTAGCTAGCAAGAACATAATGGAGCTTACTGCATTATTATAGCTGGGTTTGTTCTGCTGTTTGTTTGCTTAGAAAAGAGGTTTTTCAGTATATAAATCATAAAAATAAAGGTAGTCTTCATTAACACCTTAAAAATGGATCCATATAGATGTATCTTTGTAGCTTCAGTGGGTCCTTTCTACGTATCTACATATTCTGACAGGTTGATGTCCTAAGAGTCTGACACTGTGGAGACAGGAAACTTAGAAAGGGACCTGGAGCTGGTAGGATTTTTGGTTTGGTAGAATTTCTTTAAATATACAATTATTACTCTCTGTCAGTATCATGAGAAGGATATCACAAATGATTTCCATTAGGGAAGCTTGGCTATATAGTTTGCATACCCCCAGGAAGCTGATTTTGAAGAATAAACTTAGGAAAAACCTCTTTATCTGTGGTTTCAATTTTGTTTGGGCCTTATCAAGTACCTGAATGATTCATTGTTCCCCTATGCCCGGGGGAACTTGCTTGAAAGAGCTAGAACAGGTAAGAAAAAGACACGTTCTGTTTGTCTTTATCCATTGTAAATTACTGAGCTTTGAGTTATGACTGTTACTATAAGGAAATTACTGGACTCCGACCACCATTAAAATAGAAACATTCTGCAAAAGTGAGGAAATTACTGGGGAAATATATATAAATAACTTAAAATTCTCTCCTCCTGACCCCTCAAACTGCACCTGCCATACGATGGCCTTATTTGTATCCCGGTACATAGTTTGTGATAAATTGCTCAGAAGATCAAACTAATTAAGTAGCTGTTATTGTTAAGAATGCCTTTTACAAATGAAAAATTAAGTTGTGTTTAGCACTCAACACCTACACACCAAAGTACATAACCCAGATGAGCTAATCTTTAAAACTGGCGTAGAAATGAGCTAATGTTTTTAGGGAATCATATGCACAATATGGCAAGAGATCAATAACAATTTAAAAAAAAAAAGAAAAAGAAACCACCTAAAACTGCTCTGCTGCTAGCAATAAAGAAGTACCATGTTGAAAAATGCATTAACTGGGTTTTGGCTTGTTTGTATCGCCTGTTTTGTGCAGTCCCATATGACAGGCTCATCTCTTGGCACCGGCACCGAAAGTGTTCGGTGTGACAGTGTGTACCTTTACAATTCGTGGCAGCTATGCAAAAAAAGAGACAACGATATTCTCTCTGTAGAATGATGAAAAGGCATTGAAAATACTGAATAAACTGGAAGCAAAACTCACAACCTACGTGTATGCTGTATGTGTACATACAAGTATGGTATACTCACATCTATCTAAGCACACACATGCACATATATGAATCCCAGTAACAAAATTTTGGTTTTAAAAGCATGAAGTTGGCCTCAGGAGCTAAGAAACTGAATTTGTGAGCTGTTAAATGTCAGAGCTGACCTCTGGGAGTTTGAGGAGGGATGATATGGTGAAGGGCAGGCTTCAGGTCATGTTTTATACAAGAAGTTTAATTGTTCTGGCTAGGAAGCAAAAGTGACTCATTTACTTGAAGTGGGTCCCTATCTCCCAATGCAGATTTCAAATGGGGGAGGATACGGCTAGCAATAATATCTTTAAAAGAATTGGACTGGTTTACTTCAGTGTTTTAACTACTTCCATTCAGATTCATTTGTTTTGGACACATAATTTGATAGCGTTCCAATGATAGCAAAAAACAGTGCTTTTGTCACCCTTCTTGAACCCATGCAAGTCTTTTCGTTGTGTTTAAATCTGAGTTTTTTTGCCAAAGAAAATTGTAAGCTAGTGGGCTCTTTCTGAGCCTTTTATTGAAAAATGTAATAAACTATTTAACTGTATAGATTGTAAAGTCATCATGACATTGGCTTTGTGGTGCTGCTCTTTTCAGTTTCATTCCTGTCTCAGAAAGCTCCCTCTGCAGATTAAGCATGTGCGTTTTGAGTTATGACAAAAGATGACTAACACATATATATAAATAAATAACATAATTCACTTTTTTTTTTTTTTTTAGTAGCATCTAATTTATTAACAAAGGGCTCTCATTTATTTCAGTTCAACTTGTCTGTGTTCTGCTTTATCCACTTTAATTTATCAAGCTCTTATTTCTTGGTTACCAGCCTATTCCTAGCCTTTAGTTAACTTCAGTTTCAATTTTGGAAATTCTTATTTTTGGGTGACATATTTTCTGTATAATGTGAATTTCAGTTAAAAAAAATGTCCTAGAAAGTGTAAATGTATTTTTTACTTTGTGATCAGCCTATAAATAAAAGAATGTAGGCAATGTAATGGTTAGAATCTCTTGTTGTTTCAAGATACTTTTATCAATAACAAAGGGTAAATATGTTATTATTGAAATGTGACAATCCACTGCCTCTGATATCCTGGTCATGTGTCACTGAAATAAAAGTGAGTTTTGTTACGAATAAAGGGAAAGACCCAGAAAGCATGATACCATGCAAAGCACCCAGTTTGTCCCACAATGCACCCCCAAGCAATACAATTTATGTTTTCAAAACTGCAGCTAAGGCTGTATTTCAAGCCACCTAGAAAATCTTTTCTCCTTCACAGAAAGTATGACTTTTCAGAGAAATTATTGAAGCCAAAGCTAAAAATACTTAAACTATAAACTGGGTATTTTTGATCACAGTAAATCATACAAATCGTGTGTGGAAAGGCCTTCCAAAAAGTCCTACCTTCTGCCTGAAGCAGGATTACCAGCTCTCCACTGGGCCGAAGCACTTCTCCCCTTTCCAGAAGGTGCAAGAACACTCACATGGTTTCATTGTTCACTTAATGATATGAGCCTTAGAATTAGTTGCTGGTATTCCTTTAATGAGGATGATTTGCTGGCTGCCTTCAAGCACAAGTCCCATGACTTCTGCTGGCACAAGGTGAAATTCCTATTTCAGTAATGATACTGTGCCTGGCAAACATAATGTTGACTTAGTTAAAAATTGAGAGAATTCTCTGAAAATGAGATTTACTGATGAGTAAGATGAATAAGAAAATATAAATAGAAGATATATGAATGTATACTAAAAATTGGGCCAAGCTTCAAAAGCTGAACCCACAGCCAAGCCGCCCTGAAGTTTGGAAAGCTGACATTCAGTGCTCTTTTCAGCTCATTAAAGATATAATTGGAGGCCAATCATGAGTATTTTATCTGCTTTCTCTGAAGTTCAAGTATTGAAAAACATCTGAAAACTGTTTTCTCTGTCAGACCAGGTGTAGTATCAGTGTTCTTTCATACACCAGGAACACCAACCGAAGGAAACCATATATGCTATCAATTAGAATAACATCTGTACAAAAATTTCATGGAGATGAAGATACGCCTTATATTAG
Organism: Podiceps cristatus; assembly: GCA_000699545.1. NCBI lineage: Eukaryota > Metazoa > Chordata > Aves > Podicipediformes > Podicipedidae > Podiceps > Podiceps cristatus. The sequence continues at coordinate 24,110 of KL275063.1, forward strand.
GTCTTCTTGTCTTATGACCCTATCTGGTGAGTTCTGTTTGTGCCTGAGAACCCGAAGCATTTCACTTTGCTGCAGTTTTTTCTTGCAAATATTTTCTTTGGTTTCAGTAAAGACCACGTTAGCCAAAAAACTGGACTGAAAATCTGGATCAGGGTTAACAGCTCAATGAACTAAACCCAAGTACTGTATCTGAAGGCAGGAACGTGAAACCTGATGAGAACTGTAGGTCGGTGAATGCAGCCCTTTACAACTGTAAGCAGCCATGGTATACAATCTGCCTAGGAAACTAATTGAGCTTTTTCTGTTCCTACTAGTCCTGCTGGAAGGCTCGATCGGCACCTCGCTGTTCAGAGAGCTAATAACCTCTTCTCGCTTTCAGCTTATGTCTATTCATTCCCACTTTAAAGCCATTAGCTTCTTTGCCAGCAGTGCCATATAGAATCAACTGCTTTACTCCCTCTAAAATGTTTAGAGTGCAATAGTATCTTCTTCCTGCTTTTGTTCTCCTTAACTAAATTATCCATTTATTCTCATCTTCCCTCATCCCGATAATGAGTTTATTTCTAAGCCTATTCCAGCTTAAATTAATTGCTTTTAAAGATGTGTGACCAAAACAATACCAAATGAGGTCTCTTCTGAGACAATGGTGATGCTGCTTCTTTCTAGAAGTTTACTTTCTGTTTGATTTTCTTTTTGGGGTGGAGGGGCCTTCTCACATCCCTTTCACAGACCATAGAAATTCTGTGATAGGGTTGCTAGAGTGTAATGTAGGAAACTCAAAGTAGAATATAGCATCAGTTTTGAGGTCTCAGTTTATAGGACAGTTTCAGTTTTGGCTATCACCAGGTTCAATTAATTGCAATTTGCAACCTAATATTTATGCTGTAAAGCAGTCCCAAGTCTCAAAGTAAAACTTAGCAAAGACCGCACACTTAGTTACCTTTGTATCAAACCGTAAAGAATCATAAATCTTCCCTTTTTCATTCAATAGATTTATGAACTTAAGCCAAGCACTTGAAATATACAGTCTAAGATTTAATTTTGTAATGAAAAATGAAAACAGGTGAATTTCCCATTATTGTCATTTTACTGTAAAAACTTTGCATGCACTTATCAGAGTGAGGCACCTTCTCTTTACCTCCAGATGGAATCTTTCTGGTATGCAGAGTGTTTCAAAACATAACCCAAACTTAAACTTTGCAAATTGCACTTATCTTCATCATGCACTAGGAATAAACAGATGACTCAGTATTGAGTCCAGTAGAGCTTTTTTTTTTTTTTTTTCTTTATACCACCAACCAATGTTTTTGATTGTTTCTGCTACAGGATTTTTCACAAGTAGTTTTTAACCTTTCCCGTGGCAATGTATCATTATTTCTCATGAATGATTGAATTATACATAGTTCTTTCCTGAGTTCTTTCCTTTTATGAACATTTCCTGATATATGAGAAGCACAAGCACTAATAGACCTGATCAGATAAGAAAATACAAACGTGCCCTCAAAATGAGGGGAGCAGGTCACATTATTTTTATTGTATTTTTTCCAAAACTTTTACATGTTTTCCTGATCTCCCGATGCCAATCAGAATCATCATGACTCCAAGCAAAGTCAAATAGTTAGAGAAGTATCATCATCAAAGAGATACATTTAGTTCATACACAAAGGAAGTAATGATTTTTTTATAGCATATAATTAAATTTTGGAACTAATTGCCAGCTAACATGGTGAAGGCCAAAAATTTAAAAGGATTCTTTGAGTGATAGAAAGGTCCAATGTGAACTATTAAGAGAAAAACAGTCTCCAACTCAAGTGGTTCCCTAAGCCACATGCTACCAGAGGGCGAGAAGCTACGTAAGAGAAAAGGTCATTGTTTCTGTCTACCACCACCACTGTCAAAGATATGCTAGTGAATTGGAGAAATCTTTGACTTGCTCCAAAATGGCTGATGGTAAATTCTTATATGGATGTGGGTGATCAAATACAACAACACAGTGGGAAGAGAAAACTTATCAAAGGTCTAATGTGCTTATGAAAAACTTATCTGCAGATAATAGCTTTTGAGTCCTGAACAGGGTAAGAAATGCAGGGAGGTATTTTTGGGTCCAATTCATACAGATATCATACAGCACTTTTGCTTCTGTGGGTATCTGCCAGCATTCTGAGAAGAGGATAACACACACATTTATCTCCCTGGTGCATGGATTTGTCTGCCCAAGAATTGTTAGAAATTCTGGTAAACATACACCCTGTAAATGTTGCTCCACAAGATCAAAGAGCGAGTACTCATGGCAGTTAGACTTGCACTAGATGGTAATGAAGTCGCAGAAGTTTAACAGCACACCTCAGTAGCAAAGGGAAATCAAAGCTGGTTGTGTTTTGGCCAGATGAATACTTTGAAACTTCATTGTTTATTTAGACCTCTTGCATCTACAAAATGGAGATAGAAGTCTTCAGCGAACAACCTCTCTAGTGAGATTTACCAGACAGTCTCTTCCTAGTTATGCCAAAAATAGAAGATCAAATTTTATGTGTGTTATTTGAGCAATGTCCTCTGCGTGCCTGAAAAAAATTGTGAAAATGGCTAAAGAAATTAAAAATAACAGCTCTGATTAATTTCTAGTTTACTTGGTATTCAACTGTCAGTAATAGAGCTATAGATCCCTGATTGAAGGGCAATCTAAGAGGTAAAGGTTGTGCTGCAAAAGGCAACAACTTCAACATTTACTGGAAAATCTCTTGGCAGCCAGCATGGCCAGAGCAGCATGTGGGGTGGTGGCCAGAGAGTATCCAGGAGTGACTGGATGAGACACTGTTTCAGCAAGTCTTTCCTTTACTCTTCATTAAAAGAATTTCTATGTAGCTGCAAATAGAAGTGAGAGCTGCCTTGGAGACAGTCCTCAAGGACAGACAGGACTAGGAACACAAAGGGGCATTACACTGTATTGCTCTTGGACCACAATGGAAATGTGGTTTGAGTTTTGGAAGGGCTCAGGTTAGTTTTTATTTGGCACAAATAGTTTCATGCAGCTTTAGATTTCAAATAGGTCAAACTGGCATGCTGGTAGCCCTTCTGTAAGGCTGCCTAGTTCAATTTGATTTTACAGTCTATCAGAAGATATGTAGTAACTAGGTACCAAATTTGGGTATGCAGAATTAGAGCAACCTTTACAAACTACTCAACAAAATAAAACACACTAGTGCAGGAAACATGGTTTCACAGGAATTCAAGGTTACATGTATAAAAACCTATTCTTGTCAGCCGGTTATTCTCTTTGTGTTGCTGGGGAGTGGGTGCTGAGGATTTGTTTTAAATGACTCTAACCCGGCATTGCTTCACGATGTTGTTTTTCATAAGAATGTGGTGAGCTATCTAAAGAGTGCTTTATATGAAGTGTTTGGAAATGCATTTGCAATAATGAATGGGTAGTGGAAATTCATCAAGTCATACAGAGGCAGATACTGTGAGGCAATGAATTAACAATAATAATAGCATCTGATGCCGCCGGTTATTTTCATTCTAAAATAAACTAACTCATGTACAAATACATGCCACTTGTATTTTTTAACTCTTTTCCCCTTTTTCCCCTTACAGATAAACAGAAAATGACCATGCTCTTAATAGGTAATATTTTTAGGAAGTTTTACAAATGCAATTACAGCAAGACATTGTAGCTTAGATTGCACGTGGGTAAACACGTGCTTTCACACCAAGGGAAAAGTTTAGCTTGGCAGCTGAGGCTGAGAAGCATGACTCCGATCTCACTTAAAGCCAAAACTGCAGAAACTCAAGCCATTTCCAAAAATAACATCAAAATTAGAGCCTTGAACCTCCTCAGACTGGTCATGCTGAGAATGATGATCCTGGGGACCAACAAAGCTACTGAGTCCCCCATGGAAACATTTTTGTGTGCTGATTTTGTGTTTCAGCCATGGAGAAAGAAATATATTTCAGCAACTGAATGCAAGTATAAATCAAATTAATTCAGTTTCTAGGATTATTTTGCTATTTAAAAATTATTATGAATTTTCAGGGCTTTTTTAGAATCACACAGACTAAATCCTCTTAAATGATGTTCATTAGTGGGGAAAGTAGATTAAAGGTGATTCATCAATAACTTTCTTGCAAGCTCAGAATAGGCTCTTGAGATACTTATGAAGCCTCAGTTAATGTGGTACCTCAATGTCCCACTCTATTTCAGTGATTTTTCTTTGCAAAATCCCTCCCACGTTTGAAAGGTAGAGAATCATTGTCATCTCCATTTGCAAGATGGAAAGCCTGCAGTCTGCGAAGAGGCCTTTGTTGAACAAGAGTGAAAAATCTAAATTTTGGAAGGATCCTGGGCTCTGGTCCCTTCTGAAGGGATTAAATACACGGACAGTGTTACGATCTGGATTTGGACTTTGCATTCTGTTCAGTAAAGCTTAGCATAAGAGCTAAAGGGAGTCATTTTCCCGGGTGATTGAAAATTTCCACAAGTGAATCCTACCCCCTCAGTGTCATGAGAGCTACCTGGTGAATCCCAACAATGCTTAGGGGAGAGAGAGGTGCTGAGACATCCACTTTAACCAGGAAGGCTTTGCAGAGATAAAACTTCAGGTGCTTAAGGAACAAAACTCGTGTAAATGTGATTCTATATGTATCTTAGTGATGATGCTCTCAAGCTGCCTATTTTCAACCATTTAAATGAGATGTGCCAGCTTATGTAGGAAATCTGAGGTGAAATGGAGAACTGCACAGCAGTCTGAATCCAAAGAAACTGTTACCCTCTGGTTATTTTTCCCATAGATGAAATTGCACTGTCTCAGAAATCCTCAATGACGTGGAGATAAGCAGGATTGCTGTCAGGTTCCCAATGGCAGGAAAAAAAATGCCCATTAGATACCTGACTAGGTAAGTTCAGCTACGATATGAGGCAGTGGGACCAAGGCAAAACGCACAGGAGGAGTAGAGGTGCCAGGTAAAACAGGTTCCTGTGTAATTCAGGTAGCCTGGTACGGGAAGTAAGAAGGTTTATCTTTATAGCCCTTTTTCCTGCATAGGGCTGCAGCCAGGATCTCTAAATCTGCAAAGACAAAGTAGTTTCACTCTTCTGGAGCTAAGAAAGGGAGGAGAAAGAATCACTTCCTTTTTCAGATCTGTGTTAATTGTCCACTATCTCGGCAATGCTAACACGCACAGGGGTAAAAGACCCTTTCTCCTAGTGCAAAAGGGGCAGTGAGGGGCTCCGAGGGACATACAGTTGGATCAGTCATAGCTTACAGTCTGTTTCACAGTAGGAAGCAAGGATGCAACACCATTTTAAAGAGGCATTTCAAATTAACCCCCACCCAAGCATAACTAGAGGGTCTCAGGGGGCACTCTCCATTCAGCAGTTCTTAGTGTGGGCTGTGTGCAAATAGCACTAGCTAACACAACATTATTTAACCTTTTGTGTGTTTATTTGGCGGCAGAGCAAGTTTTGATTTTCCCATTTATAGAGATTCTGCTGGGAGAAACAACATATTTCACACTAGCTATTGCAGTTCCTGAGTAGAGTAATAAAGCAGAGTGATGGATAATGCACCCCCTCACTCCCCGTGCTTTATTATGCATTTCTACATAAACCTATTTTCAATATTTTGAGAAGGAAGTCCTGACAATCAGCACTGGTGTTTATGAAACTCCAGACCCTATCCAAGAGTCCCCCGACACAAATGTTCTTCCTCACAGAAGGAACTGTTTCCTTAGCTCTTTCACCTCTTCAGAACCATTCCCCACAACTCTTTTGTAGCCATTTCTGAATAGACTTTATTTAGGTTTTGTGCTTTTAGCTTGCTATTTAGTTGCTCCAGCAGAAAATAATTAAAAAAACCCCAAAACAAAACCAACAAACCAAAAACGAAAACTCAGAAGGATGCCTGAGGACCTTATACAGAAGCTTTTTGTCCAGGCAAAAACAAGGAAAGAGTTAGGGCTGTTTTCAAAGTTTGTCCGGTGGTTCATACTTATCAATATTCCTCTTTGTGCTGGGAACTGCTCGATTGCACTGTGTGTTCTGTTGTTGTTTTTCAAAGCTTCAGCACACAGCATGAGGAATAACAGTTGTTTATTCATCATTAATAAAAGTTGTTTACAATACTCCATAGCTGTATACTGCTGTTAAATGCACTACTGGATTTAATAAGGCCACTCGCGTACTTAACGTTCCTCACATGCTTACATACTTTGCTGAATCAGGGCTTAAGTGAACTGCCTAAAATCACTCTAGATGTCTGAGAAGCCAGAACTCCTGACTCCTAGTTCTGTGCATTAACCGCAAGATTATCTTTCCCCTCCTGGGAGATTCAAACTCAGTGCATTTCAAAATGACCACTACTGAATGACGGATGAATGAAATGGTACACATAAAAATAACTATGATCAGAAGTTTTCCCTCAAACTAAACATTAGCACAGACCCATCTGAAGTTTCCATTTGAACATTTCCATTGCTTTAAAATTTATTTTCCATGTTCACGTACATCTCGATTCTGGCCCAAACCAGAAGGTGAAGTGCCAAAATACTGTACGAAAGGATATTTTTGTGGTCCAAGTGCAAGCATTCAATGCTGAAAGTCTTGCAACAAAGCTTGTTCTCACAAGGTCTGCAGCCAAGTCTTGAAGATTTCAAGTGCTTAGACAGTATAAGGCCAGATCCTTGACTTCAATGGAAATATCGCTTTTCATGCCAGCTGAAACTCTGGCCATAACACATATTTGGTGTCTTGTTAATACACTATTAGTGTACTACCTAAGTGTAGAAAACACCTGGTGAAAGATTCCAAAGCCTGTGTACCTCTGTGGACCTCTATCTCAGAAAAGGTAGTAAGAAGGAAACCTGTAAACCCCAGGTAGTGTCCTGCAAAGTCAAGTGTCCATACAGAACTGTGTAATTTCATCAAAAGTTTTTTGGGGGTTTTTTGGGGTTTTTGGGTGGGTTGGTTTGTTTGTTTGTTTTTGTACTGTGTGGCTTAATAGTCAGAGGGCAAACTGTGGGTTATATTGTGCAGTGCTAACGGCAGACATTTCGAATGAGCAAACATCCAGCCTCTACATCAACGGACACTGCATCAGATGAGCAATCTGCTTTACCTTTTTCCCTTCCAATACGAAAAAAAAAAAATAAAAATGCCAACAATCCCAACTTGGAAGAGCTGCAAGCTTCCCTTGTAAACTGCTATGCATTATCAGTGAGCTATGTGTGGTTAGCCCAGCAATGAATTTGGCCTGCTTTGCGGGTGGTACGGCCAGGCATGGAGAAGAGAGCAGGATGCATACAAGAAGGCAGCAGGCAGAATGCCTGCGCTTGTGGTATCTGCAGTAGCTTCTTTTTACCTGTACCCTGCCCAGATTCGTGACTGCTCCTAACAGTAATACACACACAATGTTGCTTGCGTAGTTGTTGAATAACATTTGCTGCTGGAGCTATAACAAGCTGGCAGGGAGGGTGGAACACGTGCTAAAGAAGAATGGCTGCTGACAGACATATCTACAGATGTGGAGTGTCCCAGGGTTAATTCAGAGTTAATGACCTCCCGTGCCGTTTACGTCATAAGCATCTCTTTGTAAATGAATCCAAGGCCATTTTTCTTTTCCCTGTTTCAGATGAAGTGAAAGTGTACAAGAATACACAGAATCTTCTGCTACAAACATGAATTTTATTACCTAATATTGCTCGACATAAGAGGTGAAAGACAGACTGGGTTTCTAAAGCCACCCAAAGTGGATTCTGGCTACACCCTTACGTTTACAGAAGCAGCTTGGCACCCACCAAGCAGAAATCACAGGCATGCAGAAGGGAGCCGGTATTAATGCTGCAAATGTGTTTATACTGGAACTCAAAATAAACAGGGAATAATGTGTCTTGTGTGTGCTGCGCAAGCCTATGACACCAACAAATTGAGCTGTTTTGGAAAATGCTGCCTGGGGAAACTTTAGCACTAAGCTTTAAAAGGAATGGAGCCAGAAGTGGGGAAAAAACCCCACCCAACAACAACAAATAACCCAGAACATATTTCAAATCTGTGCATATGCTATAGGAAAACCCTAAATTAAACAGCTTGGCTTTGGGTAACACACAAATCTTCACCACTTCGTAGCTCGTTAAAATGGTCAAGGTTCCCAAGAAATATAAAAAATCATCAAGCACTTAACAAACACACATCTTATTCAACAAGAGTTGAAAAGTTTTGTACATTTTATAGAGGGTGAGCCTGAGCTATTTAAGGAGGTATAATAACCTGGAACTATAATGGTAGTCAGAAAGATTGTCTGAAACAAACACCCACAACTGACTGCCTCTTTATTTCCCAGTCATGACTGCATATTTAAGAAAGCATTGAAAGGGATTGTGTTTGTAGTTTCTGTAAATCAATGGATTTTGATGCTAAGGAAAGTAAGGTAGTGATTGGGAACATTACCAAAGCTAAACTGAGAAAAATAAAGGCAGATTCTGAACAAAGGCCCTTTGTCCTTTTCTACCCATGCCTTTATATTGCAATTCTATAGTTCCAGAAAGCCACAGTGAGCAGAAATAGTAATAAAATCAAAACATGTTCTTCTTTTTTTTTTTTTTTTTTTTTTTTTTTACAAATATACAGTAGATGCAATGAAGGAACTCTTAAAACCATTTTTTACTAAGGATCTGCGAAAGATTTTTTTGTTTGATGCTATGAATCACAAGCATGTGTATATAATAAACATCAAAGAGTCAGAAAAAGACTTCTGATAAGCCCAAGGAATATTTGCTTTGTTGAAGTCTCCACACCTCCTAAAGCTATAAAAAGGCTTGCTAGCCTTTTCATAACATTTCTGCTAATGCTAGAATACATCAGTAAGAATATTTTACTATATTGCCCTAAACGGTGCTCTTCTCCTGGAACAGGTCTCGTGATACCAGCATTTGAACTTGCGCAGGTCTACTTGCGCATCTTTAACAGCCATTCATAATCATAGTTCTCGAACCTGAGAGGAAAGAGCATCTGGTAAATCCCAGTGGTCAACACCATTAGAGAAGTCAGGAGGAAACACGCTTTTCCCGCAGTCTTTTAAGTCAGCTATGAAAACCTGCTCTGCACCACGAGCACCCTGTATCATTTCAGGGTACAGGGCTAAGAGCTGAGCATTTCTGCTGCACTCCCACAAATTCTAGCTGGGATTGTGCCGCTGGGTAGTGACCCCTTTGCAAGTTTAGCCTGAATGTCTAAGCCATAATTTTACAGTTCATGTCTGTGATTAGGTAGTCAGTGACTGAGACTGCTAACATACAGTGGCATTTTCCTAATCTACAGGAAACATGTTTCTACTTGCAGCCCAAATCAAGGTCTGTCACACCTCAAAAACATGAGGGTCTGGTTTATAATTGCTGTCACCATTGGCACGTAAATAAAGGAGCATCCAGTAATGCACAAAGTCAAGGGGGTTGCTATTCTGTGTCCCAACATTTTATTGCATTCAAAATACCGTTATGTTTATTAAATATTACTTTTCATGCGTACTAATATAGAGAGAGTCAACATATGTTAATATAGAATGTTTTCTATTTATATTGTGGTTTTATACCCTTCTGGTTATTACATTACTGTTATATTCAAAATACCATCGGTAGCACACTGGTTAAGATCTTCCTCTCCACTGCAGTTTTGTGGGTGAAGAAAAGTCCATGTTCCTGTGACACAGGCAAATTCAAGCCAATGAAGTTTTTAAATGTACGTGCAGATGTTCACACATGTTGGCAAAGACAATATATCACGTCATGAACAGGTTTTATATATCTAGTGGCAAGAAAAATTAGCTGGCATCTTTAGTCACAGCTCAGTTTGATTATACCTCCACCTATATTCTATGTTCTATGGCTGTAACTATATTCTAGATGCATAACAGATTATTAGATAGTTTTAACATAAACATTTTTGGAATCCAAGGTATTTGTTTTCTTTTGTGCTATGTACTGCATACATACTCATGCCATACTGCCTTCCTCTTTATAGTTTTCGCTTCTTTCTAATGTTTATTTCTGGGGTTTTTTGGTGGTTTTTGTTTGTTTGTTTTTTCCTGATCTGACATTTAAGATCTTTCAACTGCCCTTTTTTTTTTTTTTTGCTTCCTACATCTCCATTACCATTTTCTCTCCCTGCTTTCTGTTTTTGTCTCTACAGTTGACATTCAGTTTAGTCTGGATCTTAACCTTAGTATGGCTTAGTAACTTAGTAAATTGGCTATTTAACACACAAGATTCTTTACTATACGTACTTCTTACATACTAAGGATACAGGGCTGGGGGAAATGTCTTGCCACAGTTTTTGTAAAACTCAGGTACTACTGAATACTCAACCATAGTTTTAGTTGCAATTTCAGATTATATACTTTCCCCTTCTCCTTTAAAGTGCATCATGCATAATTTCTATTATGGATAAAAGACAGAGAATCTTGTAGTAAAGATAGCAGAGAACAACTCTGATGAAGGTTATTAGTTGTTTATGAAGGTTATTAGTTGTTTATTCTGCTCTAGACTTCTGGGTGACTTAGACTCCTGTGCCTGATATGTAAAATAAGAGCCATCCTTCCTATCTGTTATTTTCCTTCCTGTGTAGTAGTTATGTGCTCTAGGGTGCACACGATCTATGTACCTGCAGAACCTCCATCTGTTACAAGCTATTAGGTCCCAGCATTGCCCAGACCTATTTTCCTCACCCAACTGAGTGAAGCCTAGGTTACTTCACAGAAGTAAATAATTATATACTCTAATATGGAGTAGCTTCTTTATCAGACATTGCCTACAGTATTTCTGAGAATGCCAGAACAAAAAAACCAACCAACAAAAAAAAAGCTCCCCAACCCACCCAAAAAACCCCAAACCCAAACCCAAACAATGATATTGTTACATTTTATTTTTTTTTTTATTGTTACAGTTTTTGTTTTTCAATAGGCGCTCCCTTGCCTTCCTAAAACTGCCTGCATTTGAGCTCCTGTTGGTGGTCTCGGTAGAAGACATTGTTCTCTGGTTAGTGTCTATGTAGGGCCCCTGGCAGCATGCTTGTTTCTCCTTAAGTTAGACATTTCACAATCCCCAACAAAACATAATTTTCTGGAAGAACTTAGTTTAACAAGGAACTACTGTAACAAAACCACAAGGCCTGCCATTTACTGTTAGGCTATATTTTACTTTTCACCAGTTTCCTTTATTTCTCTAAACTTCATTAAGATACAATCTCTTTCCTAGAAAATACAACTTTTTCCTTTCTGAGCGGAACAAACTTTCACACTACAAAGCAGTCGGCCTCTTGAAGTAGTTTTCTTGTAGCAAGAACAACAGAACTCTTGACATTTTTCTAAGCAACAACAATAACTTTTGTAAATCACCTTCCATTTTCTCTTTTCCAAATTAAAGAGATATTGCAAGTTAAAAAGAAAATAAGGAACATAAAGATAAGTTGAATAAGTTCTAAGATGAAGACCTTTTCACCTAAGTCTCTTCCCAGCTGCCCCATGTTGCCTTCTCACATCTCCTTGACTTAAACTCTTGGTTTCCCCAAGTCTCTTACCTCATTTTCTCAGTGTGTTTCATCTGCTTTGAGCACTGAGCACAGTTGAATTAAGGATTAACCTCTTGACTGTCAATGTTTGGTTCCTGCATATTGTCAGGAGTAAAATATGATTCTGCTCTTTACTTTTATAGAGATACAGCAAAGGCTCTGTGTGGGAGATTGAAATTTCAGTGAACTGTTGTATTGTGTGCCATGAAAAGCCTTTAGATAAATAACTGAAAAAATATCTTTGAAGTTACTAAGAAATTGAAAAGGAAAATAACAGTTTTGTTCTAAGTCGTCCATTCATTTCCAGTGGGTTTGAATATTGTCAGGCTGATAGCTATCATTGGGAATATAATTCTTCTTTTATTATCCAGAGCACAATCATTACAGAGACAGGCTTCCCCTGCTTGTCTCACCAAGGCCCTGCCTCTTTTTAGGAAGATAATCTATGTTGATAAAAAACTGCAGTCCTTTCTGAGCCTACAGAAATGAATTAGAAGTGGATATCTAACTGAGTCCTAAAGAAAATAAAAACCCGCACACAAATCTCAAAGGATAAAGAGGGAAATTATGACTCCACCATTTCCATTCAAATCTAATGAACCTTTAGAAGACAAAGAGTATGACTAAAATACAAAAGCCAAACTTATACTCTTTGAACCTTTATGGGCAATATCTATTGCCTTGACACTGTACATCTGAATATCTTATGGTGGTGCATCAAGTATTATGTCCAGGATTCAGTACGGAAGATCCATTCTCTACTCCTCAGCTACAAAGAAAGGGTGAGCGTGTTTTGAGTGCTTTACAAAGTCATACCCACTTGGGATAGCTGAAACACTGAGTGACACGGCATAGGCTAATGTCAAGCTGGACAAGCTGGGCAAGCTGGGCAGACTCTCACCCACAGAAAACAAGGAGTAGGAGAGGTTTAAAGTGCTTCATAGAAACCGTAAGTTAAGAGCACACTGCACCTCAAACTCCTGTCACCTCCTGGGTAGCAGCAGTTTGCGTGGTTGATACCGTAACTTGCTGCAGCTACCGAGTGTCACAGGCAGGACTGGTGTCTTCGCTGTCAGTTGGTTACCTCTGGGCAACCTGACATCATCCGCCGGGCTCTGCAGGTGTACCTCAGTCTTTTAGGTGCCGCGGGTTTTCACAGCAGGGAAAAACTCAGCTAGACCCTCACATCTCAAGCTGATTGTGCAAAGCTTATTGAGGGGGAAGGGAACAAGCTGCAGGTTTTGTCTAATCGACTACACATGATATGAAAGCCATGGATGGACGATAAACAAACCATTCCCCTCCCCTTCCTCCGGTTGTTATTAAAGATACTGTGCACGGGTCCGGTTGTTATTAAAGATACTGTGCACGGTATAACAGTCTTCAAGTAAGGGCTGCAAGGTCAGGCCTTAAATCTAATCGTAAAAACCACCTGGTGCCTGAAATGGTTAATACCTCAATGAACCATGAGAAACAGATGCTTCTTTGAAAAGAGATGTGGGAACTGTGGAGATTTATAATGTTTAAGTCAACAGGTGAAGTAAAAATCTCCAGGATCTTGAGTGCAGTCTGCTAAAACTGTAAACTTTCCATTTAGAGCATCTGCATTCTTTGTTTAATACCTAGTTCACAAGCTGACCTTAATTCCAGGTTGAGCTTGGTAATGGGATGGCTTTCCAGGCAATGTTGTAAGCACACACTATACTTCATACTGCCTGCCCAGGACTTAACCAAGTGCTTGACCTTATGCAAATGTTGCCCCGCAATCTATTAACAACATCAAGTGGTCTGTGATTTCCCCCATATTAAGACAAAAAGTTTGAAGCTTGAGACTCTACATTTAGTTTCACAAATTCATTTTACATTTTCAAAAGTAAGTGGCCTGAACTGCTCAGCACCCACAGAGTCAGTGGAATCTCCCGGTGTTCAACAGCTGTGAAAGTTAAAAAACGAAAAAATTTAATTGTTAAATTTGGGTAGAAGGGCCTCAGGGAGAAATCAATTGGGAGAAGGATTTGGCAGTAATCTTTGGTTAACTGAGACACATTCCCCCACATGCTCCTCCTCAGCAACCTGGTTACAATATGTGTTCTCACACCTGGCATACTAAAGGGAATGTTTAAGAGTAACAGTCCCAAAAATTAGTTACACCAAAATGACAGGCTGCTTAAAGATTCTCAAAATCAAGGGAGAATGTTGTCAGTTCTTTTTACGAAGAACATACTGCTTTTGCAGACTGCTTTGGAGCAGGTTAGAGTAGGAAAATATAGTTAGCTGTATTCAATGACTTTGAAACTAGTATAGCATGTAGAAAAGTAAAAGTGACCCTTGCCAGGTTTCCTGTGTGTTTAATGTTTTTCATTAATGTCAGATTATATGTATCTTCATTATGAAGCCATAAAACCTTCACTGATCAATAACCAGTTCCAAAAGCAGCCCAGTATATTAAATAAGTTGCCAAGCAAATATTAGACAAAAATAATGTTTAAATCCATGATTCAGAAAGAGAGAGAAAGAGAGAGGAAGAGAAAGGAGGAAGGAAGTCAGGAGGAGAGGAAGACAAGGAAGGCAGAAAAGCTGGAAGGAAGGAAGGAGTGAAGGAAGGAATGAAGGAAAGACTAGCATACTGTGCACACAGACCCTATTGCTTTTTTTTTTTTTTTTTTTTTTGTCACAGGGTATATCATTTAATCCCTCATTTTTTTGAAAGCTCACCACTGACTGGATGCTTAGATGTTTAGTTTATATCTAAATACCCTTGAGACTGGGTTGGTCTTCTCTTCACTATAGGATAAGACCTGCTTTTCCTCATACCTTGTGAAAAAGTACATGAATAGTTTACCAACTCCAGAGGAAGGATTGTATGAAAGACAAGCCTTCCCACAAACTGGAGATGGAATCATAGATCTTTGAAAGAGTTGGGGAACATAAAAAATATATAATATAAATTATACATGAAGAAACAATCTGTTGCTTGGCTGTGGGTTAAATTTGCAGCAGCACAGAATGTCAGATACCCACATATGGGTGGGATACAGGCACTCAGGAAGGAATCAGGAATGTCTTAATTTCTCCATTAAAGTGCTAAATTTTACAGAAAAACAGCAAAACTTGTGCTTTTAAATTTAAAAACACATTAGAAAACTTACTCTAGCCATTAAATTTTGATATTTGGGAACAGAGAGAAAACTTAGAAACATGCTGAAGCCCAAAGGAATAGTTCAGTCTCTGGAGTTCACAACCAGATGAAACACAGGAAATTACAGAGATGTAAACAAGTCTTTCAGCCAGGTTTACCATTATTTTTCCTTTTTCCTTTCTATGTTTCAGTCAACAGTTTAATCCCATAAAAAATAAGTTGTTTCTTGGACTTTCCTTGGTAATCGTTTCACTTAGGAATACTGCATTCAATTACCATTGGCTTTATCATTTAGATTAATAGGGAGAAATGGGAACTGAAAGGCTGTGATGTTCTGGATTTGGTGTAACAACAATCATCGATATCATGCACTGTTCTATCTTGGCAGTTGTTTTATCACCATCTTGATGGATTTGTTTTCCTCTGTCGGGTACAAATTGAATTTCATCATGTGTTGGCCAGTGATATAGTAATGGAACAGGGAATTTTTTAGCCTTGAGGCTTTGTTATCTGCTTTTTTGTGTATTCTAAAGAGCCAGAGTTCTTAAAAACAACACTGCAAATGCTCAGCTAGAAAATGCCCTTTTGTAGCCTTTGCAGATTATAGCCCTTCCATACAATGTATTCAGTCAACTTTCTTCCTGTTTCCCAATCGGTTAAATTTAGAACCATTGTCTTGATCTATTAATGAGGTAGAACATCTAGGAAAGTCAATGAGCAGTTACAAAACTGGCACCTACTGTGTCTGTGAAATTCTCAGCCAAACTGGTATGCCCATCTGAAACCAGGTATGTTCCTTCCTTAATTTTGGGCACGACTGCCTCATGAACAGTCTTTCCCTTTCTGTATATATTTTGCAGTGTATGATACAAATAATGAAAGGATTATATAAAAATAGCAGAATATGACCAGAGTGGAGGGTGAAAAGGATACATTTTCTGAGTTGCCAGAAAATTGAGTTGCTTATAAATATCTCAAGGATGGGTGTCAAGAGGATGCGACCAAACTCTTTTCAGGGCCTAGAGACAGTATAAGGGGCAACGGGCACAAGCTGGAACAAGCTGAAGTTCCATATAAATGTAAGAAAAAACCCTCTTTTCCCGTGCGGGTGACCGAGCACGGGCACAGGCTGCCCAGAGAGGTGGGGGGTCTCCTGCTCTGGAGACATTCAAACCCCGCCTGGACGCGTCCCTGTGCCGCCTGCTCTGGGTGACCCGGCTCTGGCAGGGGGCTGGGCCCTATGGG
>KL275064.1:0-10771 GCA_000699545.1 Podiceps cristatus
GGGTGGGGGGTAGGGGGAAGTAGAAGAGGACAATGTATATCCAAAAGCATAGAAAAATAACTGAGGTCTTAGAGCCACAGAAATCCACTCTGTACCAATGCCTTCAGACATCACCTTAAGAACGATTCCAAGAACAAGCATCTGTCTGTGCTTATTATCTTCCCTGAACATAGGCTGTGTGCTCTGTGTTTGAAAGCATTAAAGGCAAGGTTCAAATTTGCAGAAAAGTGGCCTTGCAATTTAAGGGTGATTAATGGCATAAAAAGAAAAGCCTTGTTATTTCTCATTCCCTCATCCCTTCTGAACTGCTGACATCTTTTTATGTACCTTTCCAAAAGCTTTTGCTTTCAGCTCACGCCTTACCTACCATCTACAAACCATGCTATTTCTTGCACCCACAGTGCAAAGAACTGCTGCTTGTGTTACTGTCCTTGAAGATACCACCTCAAATATCCTTCCTAATCAGCTCCATCTAAAACAGAGATTTTGCTGAGCCACCTATCTTACAGTAGTGCTATATGATCAACAGCACGGTGGCAAGAGGCATAGTCAACAGTGCCAGTTCCTACTCTTTGCTAGGAAGTCTTCTAGTATGAAGCGATTACCTATGTTAAACAGTTAAAAGACACCAATCTATAATAACGCATCAACAAGCTGCATTATTGTCTTGCTCCTATGTTATTTCAAATACGCCTTCTCAGCTGTGACCTTCATTTAGAGGAATCTTGCTCAAATCTAGTCATCTGTAGATTCTGGCCAAATTTCTAATCCTCTACCTTATCTGTATTCTTCCCAGTCTTTCTGCACCCGTCAATATTTTACCTCAACACCCTGATCTTTCCTGACTTTCATGACATTGCCCTCTCTGGTTTTCCTTTTTCTTTCCAGACAGGATATTTTTATGTCTCCCAGGTTATTGATCTTTCCTCTAAAACCTACTCTGCTATCTTTGTTTTCCACATACAGTATTTCCATTCCCTTATTGCTAGATTGTCAAGTTTAGTGTTTTCCTTTGTTTCTTTTTCATCTCCTGTTACCCAAACTGTGATAATATTTTGCTATTTCTGTTTCTCCTGATATCTTTCCATTTGCAACTATTTCACCTGTCTCAACTTAAATCAGGTCAAGATTTGATTTCTGCAATCTCAGTCTTGCAAACTCCCACAATTTCCCAAGAAGTCTTGTGCTATTTAATGTTTTACTTAAAGCTTCAGTTCCTGAAGGCAACTGAGAACAAGAAACTCTAAGCTTTTATCAAAATTACTAAAAGCTTAGCCTTCAGAATTACACAAAAAGCCTGAACAGACAAAGGGGTATATTAAGGACTCAGATACAAAAAGGGAAATAAAAACCCAGGCTATCCCTCTTTTAACACTTTACCCCTATTTCCATTACCAAGCAAACTAGCCTCACATTTGAGAAAATAGGAGAATTCCTTTCTCAGCAATATTTCCACATCAAAGTTAGAGATATACTTACCTGTGAATAAAACAGAAGATAATAAAAGTTCACACTAGTGTGAGGAACTCTTTGCATGACAATAAAATGTGGTTCTTTTCCTACGGATCAGAGAGCATAGTGAGTATGAAACAGCTTACTCTAAAATCAAATTAAGCTTATTCTTCTTAAATGAAGATGAGCACAGGGTAATTTTACTGAAGTATGTGAAGCTACTCTAGCTCCATGTAGCAACTCAGGAAAAATATGTGGACATTACCAAGCAGCAAAGAAGTTAATGGTATTTCTGCAGCTTTTTAAGAGCTGTGTAAGCTGGAATCCATTTGTATCTTTAACTTTATTGATCCTACAAACTTGTGAACACTGCTAAATATTTTCTTCTGCCAGTAGATGGTGATATTTATATTAACTATTTAAGTAAACTGGAAAATATATACAATTATTTATTTTGGTATACATTCCTTATATCTCAAATATATTTCAACAGCATGAGCTGATTTCAAGTACTTTGCAAGTTTATATTAATTGTAATGTATTGTACGTACAATTACACAGCTGACTTTGACATCATTGTGCCCACTTTATTGCTCACATCGTCATATTTTGAGCTAGCAGCATTTAACTAGTTTAATTGGATTGGCTGAATATTCCTCAGGGTTATGTGTGAAACTGAAAGGAAAAAAAAAAAAAAAAAAGGGATTTTAAGGGGTCCCATTTCCTATACCACAGACAGTTGCAAATGGAAGCTAACTCCTCATGTATTCAGTAGAATTAGTCAAGTTTTCTTTCCTGTAACTATGCCTGTCTGTTTACTGCTAATGAAACTCTGAAAGCATTCTTATAAGTGCTGCAGTTAGAGTTCAAGGATAATTTAGAGTATATTAATGTATGTTTTAAATTAAATTGCCCTTGGTCAACCCTAGCACTGTCCAAAGATGAACTATACAGAGTTTGCTTTAATACTTACAAGCCTATCATGGAATATTTCAGATCTTATGATGGCAGATTTGTTTTCTCCATTAATTACATCATGAAGATTGTATTGTGAAGTGGTATATTTGGTAAAGTGCTAAAACTTTTTAAGATGCTAAAAAAACTCCACAAATATAATCTCTCATTTAACAAGATACTTTAGTACGTATCTAAACTTCAGCATGTATGTCTCACTGTCCACATGATAACAGTTTAGCACATGCTTGTGTTCTTTACTTGACTATGATTTGAGATTAAGATTGAATTCAGTAGGTCTGTCATTTTAGTTTTCCTTCCTTACTTGCTAGATAACAGTAGGAGGTGTAAAATACTCCCAGCTAAGATTGCAGTAATTTGAGTTTCCCAAGATACATCAGCATTGCAAGAATGCAGCCCTCCAAGTTTTTGACTAAAATTTAATCCTGGAACTTTTTTTGGAAGTTAGAATAACAAAATTCAGAGCATGAGAATCAGTTATCTGGAGTATTAATCCCCTAAAAATGTGATAGGAGCGAAAAGAACAACAAAACCCTACTTTCATTTCTATCTCACTAGTCTGTATTGTGCTTAAATGTAAAATGGGAATTAGGTATCCAGTTTCCACAAACTTCCCTTTATCTCATGGTGTCCATTTTGTTGAAATACATTGAAGAAATGCAATGAATAAAGGTTAATTTGTATATTTTTACATAGTTACATAGAGTATACATAAAAATATACTATTGCTGAATTCAATTCTATGAAAATGAAATGAAAAAAAAGATGATAAAATACACTAAATGGAATCAGTGAATTGCTTCACATATATTTATCTTTCCAGATGGGCTTCATTGAAAATATTACTCACCTAAAATGTATGCATCAAATGTATGGTAGTCATCTGGTTGTGGGAGTGATATGGGCTCTTTCTCTTTGACATTTATTTTGGGGTAAGAGCTTCTTATCTGCCCATTGATTACAAGTGCTGAAGACACTCATATTATCTTGAGATATGCTAAGGACGGTATTTTAAGAGCATCTTTAATGACCAACAGACAGTATCTGCACAGTGATTCTCTGATCGACCATCTTGCAAAAAGAATTATTGCACTATAGAGCAGAGTTCATTGTTACCAAAACGATTTTTCTTGGACCAGTTTGATACCATAAGTTACCAATGACCCATAACTCCTACCAACTCCATATTGATTTGGGTTAGTACTTAACTTTGTTAGCTCAGTAACTCAGGAGATTAAAACTATCTCAGGACCTCAACAGCTGGACCTATAAGAAAATCAGTAAGATACACCATCCAGTAACAGACCTTTGAAAGAAAATGTATTGCTTGGTTGAGCTTGTTGTTAGAGGAAGCAGGAAACTATGGAAAGAATGAGGAAACGAAATAGGAATGTGTCCAATTAAACAGGAAGGGAACATGGATTCTGATATGGAAAGGAGGTAAGATGGTCATGGGAAAAAGTGTTGGAAGAAAAGCAGGGGCTTAGTTTTTTAACATGTGGGCAGGGAAATTTGCTCAATGTACCTCACAGAGTGTTGTAATCTCTTTTGTAAAGAGCAGTAAGAAGAACTTGTAAGATCTGTGAATAACCAGGAAGTGTGGGTGACGTGCATGAGTGTGGTGGATGTTGTCTACCTTGACTTCAGCAAGGCTTTTGACACTGTCTCCCATAACACCCTCACAGGCAAGCTCAGGAAGTGTGGGTTAGATGAGTGGACAGTGAGGTGGATTGAGAACTGGCTGAACGGCAGAGCTCCGAGGGGTGTGATCAGCGGCGCAGAGTCTGGTTGGAGGCCTGTAGCTAGTGGTGTTCCCCAGGGGTTGGTACTGGGTCCTGTCTTGTTCAGCTTACTCATCAAGGACCTGGATGAAGGGACAGAGTGTGTCCTCAGCAAGTTTGCTGATGATACGAAACTGTGAGGAGTGGCTGATACCCCAGGAGGCTGAGCTGCCAGTCAGCGAGACCTGGACAGGCTGGAGTGTTGGGCAGAGAGGAAAATCATGAGGTTCAACATGGGCACGTGCAGGGCCCTGCACCTGGGGAGGAATAACCCCAGGCACTGGTACAGGTTAAGAGCTGCTGGAAAGCAGCTCTGCAGAGAAGGACCTGGGAGTCCTGGTGGGTGACAAACTAACCATGAGCCAGCCATGTGCCCTTGCAGCTGGGGAGGCCAACGGCGTCCTGGGGTGCATTAAGAAGAGCGTGGCAGCAGGTCGAGGGAGGTTCTCCTCCCTCTCTGCTCTGCCCTAGTGAGGCCCTGTCTGGAGTCCTGTGCCCAGTTCTGGGCTCCCCAGTTCAAGAAGGACAAGGAACTACTGGAGAGAGCCCAGCGGAGGGTACAAAGGTGATGAGGGGGCTGGAGCATCTCTCCTCTGGGGAAAGGCTGAGGGAGCTGGGGCTGTTCAGCCTGAGGAAGAGAAGGCTGAGAGGGGCCCTCATCAGTGCTTATAAGCTGTGCAACGGTCCCTTCCAACCCCTACCATTCTGTAATTCTATGATTCTGTGAAAACTATCTTAGATTTTCCCTCCAAGCACAGAAAGAAACTTTGGTTTGTAAAAAGATGTAAACAGGCACCTATCAAGCGGATTTAATAGAGAAATGTACTTCAGGATAATCCAGACTCAAGTCATTAGGAAAGCTGTAGAGACAAAGGAGAACTCAAGACCCTGAGAAGTCCTCGCAGTTCTTTCAGTTGTTTTGAATCACAATTTTAAGTGCAGAAAAAAAAGTTCTGAGCAAAGGAAAGTGAGTTGATGGTCAATTGAAAAGGGTTTATTAAATGCTGTAAATCATCCCAAGAATTTAAACTCTAAAAACATACCATCATCCAATCCTGGTTTGGAAAGAAGCTGGACAAGTAATACAATCCTAAATCAGCAAGTTAGGAGGTTAATGAAATAAAGAGGCTGAAGATACAGCTGAAATACAATAAGCAATTATTTCACATCCTAAGGCCTATAGTATGTTGTTTATTTAAAGAGTTTAATTTTTAGTTATTCAATAATTCTACATTTGCGAACAATAGCAAAGGTTCTTTATAATGTTTATTAAAATCAAAGGCTTCTAATAACATTGAAGTGCACTGTCGTACCTAAATCTTGACTGAGACCTATGAGACAGCTCTGCTCTCTTACAATGTTTTTTGGCTCTTATTGATTAGTGAGGTTTTGCTAAATGTACAATAATGGGCATAATAATACCAATTAAGAATTAAATGCATGGCATATCATCTGCACTTAACAATTGTGATTATTCATATTCAGAGATGAGATAGTGATTTTACATTAAAGGATAAATGAAGAGTGCAAGTGACGTAAAACAGATTGAATCTCAGTAATTGAGGCAATAATCTATTTGGAGACCAGTGATGACTGAGAAGGAAAACTTCAAATAACTGCCTGAATCTTAATTTCTTATGTAGGTCCAGCAAAGGAATGCAGTTTAGATTGGCCAATTTATTGATTAGGAGAAGAATGTTTAATGAGTGTTTAATGTTAGAAGGCCATAAAGGTCATAAAGAACCACTTTTTCTGTGAGGATAACTGGAGAATTTGGGGGTTAACTCAAAGAAGTGTAGCCATCAGAAAAATCTTCAAGACTTTTTTTTTTTTTTTTTATTTTAAATAAGTTAATCATAGATGCAAAGTAAATGAAATATCTCTTTTTTGTCTACAATGTTATGTATACTCACATAGCACTGAGATTCACTCATGGAGGTTGGGATCCTGTTCTATCAGAATGTTCAAAATGAATTAATATTACTCCCTGACCTGGAGAACTTAAATTCCAGTTAGGTAAGATAAATACTGATGAGAATGCAAAGTAATAAGGCATCTCTTTAAAGTCTCTGAGCAATTTTGCCCAGGACTCACTGGCATTTCTTTGGAGAGGATCTAGGTCTCTAGCCTCCCGCTTAGATTTGCTGTTTACTGTATGCTCATATAACAATGTTTTTCACAATAATATGTTTTTATTTACAATTATTTTGTAATACCATAGTGCAGTACCCTTTCTCAGTGTGTTAAAAGCAGTACCAGGATGTCATTGCTTAAAAATGAACCTGACCAAAGTGGAAGGCACATCAGTTCCATGTTTGAATGCCTTCCTCTGACTTGAAAGCCTCTGCTTTACTTCTTCTTCCATTAAAGATCCATCTATGAGAAGACATAGAGATGTCTTTCTCCAGTCCTAAATAAGATTTGTGATCACTGGCATTAGTAATAGTAATATTTATTTTTCATTCTAAATGCAATCTTTACCAGACTTTGCATTATAGACAGAGTAAAAGTGTATCTTAAACACTAAGGTAGTCATATGTTAATTTTAGCCATATAATTTATGCAAAATAAATCCATAAAATATTTTTACAGGCATAGCTTCCCAACTATCAATGTTGATGTAAACAAAACTCTAAGGTTAATATTGTTAAATATAATCTACATAATTTGTCTTTCTTAGTGTGAAATTGGCCAAATAATACTTTATATCATAACCTGTATCTTTTGAAAATCATCTTTACATTGTAGAAAATACAGGCTAAAATTAATAAGGAACAAAATGGTGCTTGAATTATTTTCAAATTTGTGTTTCTACATTTTACTTTTATATAATATGGGACAATGAGCAGGCCTGGCTATTTACCTGTCTTGCAGTAATTTCTGAGGTACCAGTCACTGTTAGTATTACCTTGTGTGCAATGCTGTGACCATACATATCAAATGGTAGTTTTGCATAGATAAGTTGTCCAGGACAAAGAAATGTGTAAGGGGAATATTACCATCCCATTTCAGAGTAAAAACAAACAAACGATCTTAAAATAGAATGAATCTCTTACCTCTTTATACCTGTAATGTAAGTATACATATTGAGGTTGTTACTACTGGCTATTTTTATTCTTGATAGAAAGTAACTCACTGTAGATATGTGAAAGGCATGATTCAAACCTCCCTATTTAACATTCTACATTAGAATGAGATGAATTGCTTACTAAAAGTGTCTATTCATCTCTATTAACTGTCGTCTGAGGCTAAAGGAAGGATTTCTACATTTGTTCAGATGAAATCCATTATTCACATGAGAAAAATGGCAGATAGGAGAACTGAACACTCATGTCTTTTAATTTCTAGTCCAATATTCCCACTGTAGGATACTTCTTTTTCAAAAAGGAGATTGCTAAGGACTGCTGCTTGTTATTTGGAAAACTTACTCATTTAGATATATGATATAATCTTAGGTAAACCATTAAGCATACAGCTCTAAGGATTTGAGGTCACAAGCAGATCATAGAATCATAGAATCATAGAATGGTCTGGGTTGGAAGGGCCCCCAAGGATCACAGAGTTCCAACCCCCCTGCCACAGGCAGGGACACCAACCTCCAGGCCTGGACCTACACGAGGTTGGCCAGGGCCCCGTCCAACCTGGCCTTGAACGCCTCCAGGCATGGGGCATCCACCACCTCTCTGGGCAGCCTGTTCCAGCACCTCACCACCCTCTCTGTAAAAAACTTCCCCCTAATATCTAATTTAAGCCTTCAGATCCTGTTGACATGAGCTGCCTTTTGTGTCTCCTGGTCCTGCAGAAGGTAACAGGTCTGGGAAGAGACTTGTTGTATCTTGTGGTAAAAGATGTCTTGAAGAGAGGTACCATAAGGTGAATGATTTACACACAGATTGTGCCAATTGCTAGGTCTAAGTACCCAGGTGAAGGACTCTCATAAATGGTTTCCTCAAAACACTGATTACAGTCTATTTTTCCTTACGCTATGTATAGGTTTCTCTGCTATAGTAATTACCACATTGATTTTGAGCACTACTATATAGTAATTGGTAGCTTTATCATCATAAGGTTTTTATGATCTGCATCTAAGTCACATAGATGTGACTAAAACATAAAAACCCAAAATTAAAACACATCAAAGCATTTTACAAATATCCTGACTTAACGCATCTTAAAATAATCAAATTTTTCAACCTACAATGTAAATACATTCTGGCTTTCCCTCTTTGTTTCTGTGACTCAGTATTTCTCTTCCTGAAAAGGCATGTGTGTATGTATATATATGTATGTATTATCTTACATATAGCAAATAAAGTACAGTACTATACACTACTGTACAGAAATAGGAAAGAGAAAGACCACTTACAAGATCATCAGAAATGACTAAACAGGATCAAGACATTGTTGTAATTTAAATGTATGCTTTGAAAACCAAAATTTTTATGGTAATAGTAAAAAAGTGTTTTGCATACTACTGAATTCTTTATTTCTTGCTGATTTCATAGTTGAAAAGGCAAATAAAGTAAAAGGTGCTGTTCTGTCATTGTTTTCTGACAAATAAGAAGCAGCAAGAATTAGAGATGTTTAAGAAAACCTCACCTATTTTCATTTTATATTAATATTTTAAAACAAAGCTGTACATGTGAAATTTGAATGTCCTTTAAATTATTGACCATATTATTAGTATAGACCATATATTAGTATGGACCATATATAATCCTTTAAATTATTGACCATCCATTTGAATGTTCAAAGTTTACACTAATATATTTATCAGATAATCACAGGAATTATATTTATCAGATAATCACAGGAATGATTATCTTGGATTAGTTCAGAAAAGCATTATTGTTACCTGTAGTACACTTTCAAGTAGTGATATTATCCAGTTAAAGCTATATTTGCTTAACATGTCTTAAAAAGACACTACTTTGTTCTTCACCACCTATATTGCAGGACTTCTTGGAAGTGACATGGTACAATGCATGTACTAGTACATTTTATTCCCTTTGATATGATTATAAGCTAAATTTGCTTATCAAATTATTAAAATATTTCAGTGGTGATAAAAAATTAGATTTCCCTGGATCTACATGTCCTTCAAATATGACTTAGGTACTAGTGTTAAAACTAATACATAAGTTAGATTAATTTCCTGTGCAATTTTTCATCACAACCCCATTAAAAGTGAAGTGGTTTCATTCCATAATGATGGAAAATGTCAGGAAATATGAACAGGATTCTGACAGATGTGGCAAATGTGAGAGGCATAGAAATGTGATTAAGTCAGTTGCATAAGATAAATATCTTTTTGGAATAAGACTGAATGAGAAAAGTTCTTTCATCATCATATTTGAAAGAACAGAAAGAGCATCGGTACAGATACCAGCACTCTGTATTCAACCACATCACCTCCTTTGCTGCAAGAAATTCTTTACCTCGTATGTTGCACTCTACAACTGTATAGTTTAGCTACAGGTTTGAATGCTGATGCCGTAACCTGCAGAGCCTGTGACACTGTTCAGAGGCGCCATGATTCTTCCCTCTCAACAACGCTTGCAAGCAAAGCTCTTGGAGTTTTCACTCTCGTTTTAGCCATGGGAGAAGAGAATCTAGAAGATAACAAGATGCAACATAAAATATTCTAATGGCAATACCTGTAGCATCCATTTCCAACCATTTTGGGATCTGTATTACATTAAAATATCACAAGCATAACAAAAGAGTTACCAAGTAAAGAAGGTCAGTCCTTGAAGGTGAAGCCTTTAACAGGGACATGTACCCTTTGGGCTACAGGCACTGGGCACTGTTAATAGTCACTAGAGGTCAGTAGGAGCACACGGACTTTTCCAGGTCCAACAATTTCTCCTGGATATGGCTGTGATACAAGTCACAGGATTAGATGTTCTACTCCTTCAGTACAGAGTGAATGGGATGGGGGCCTCAAAATATTTCATTTAGGTCCTATGAGGAAACAGGAATCCACCAGAACTTTTTGGTTTTTTTCTGCTCTTTGTACTTCCTTTCTTCATCCTCAGCATTTTATTCAGACTCCTTCCCTGATGCAGTTCGTTCTTTCAGCAATTTTTCTGGTTATTTTTCTCTGTCTTAGAGCAAGTAGATAGGTCTTCTAATTACCTTTCATCTCCTTCCCTCCTTTTTTTTTTTTTTTTTTTTTTTTCCAGTCTAGCTTCACAGCAGTTTCTTATTCTTAACTGAAGTTCACATAAATATTTGTTATTATTTATTTATCAGTTTGTTTCGAGTTCTAGGCTAAGATTCATACTTGTTTTACAAATTCCTTAATTTGTTCATTGTAATACAGTTAAGACAAATCAAGTCTAGGAGCAGAAAAAATATCTTAGATTTGTAGGAGTTTATGGAGGGGCTGTGGATGCTTTTATTTTGTGGGGAAGTTTGAAGGGTTTTTTCCAGTAGGAAACAGTTTTCCTACAGAAAATGGTGTACAGGGATGGCAAATATGAGCTATAGATTCCAATCCCAGGTTTGCTATCGACCAACTTTACTACCTCAGGCAGGCTTTTAACCTTTCTGCTCTTCAC
>KL275065.1:0-11477 GCA_000699545.1 Podiceps cristatus
GCCCCGGGGGAAGGGCACGGGGCGGCCGCCTCAGCGCCGGCAGACGAACATCCCCGGCAGAGCGGCGTAGGGACTCGCAGCCACCTCCGGGGCACCTCCGGACCGCAGCAGTATTGTCTTAGAAACAAAAGGCTTAACACTGGATATTAGCAGCACCTGTGAGGAACTGTAGGCTGTGAGAAACACCCAAACAGGGCATTTTAAACGCACCTTTCTCACCGCTCCTCCTTACCCACAGCAGGTCTGCGTCACTTTTGAAAAACAGCAAAGATAGTTTCAAGGCTTAAGAAAAACAAGATGGAACTACCATCACCTGAAGTGTATCTTCTTACAGGTTACACCCACTACCTCAGTGTTCTCATCACATTCAATTTAAGTTGCTCTTCCTCTTCTAGGACCTGAAGTAACCATGTTGCTACTGTAACACCTGAAGCCTTCACTCCTGAGAACCTCTGAAAGCAGGTACTTAGACCTCTGACAACACTGAGGCAAAGGAGGTTATGCCAGTAGTCTAATTTTATGTGTAACAGAAGCAACACCTGGCCCTGTGTGTACACACCTGCATGCTTGTGTGCTTAATACACACATGCACACAAAATACTCACTGCAGTCAACAAGGTCTCTGCTATTGACTCAATTTGTGATCGAATGAGACCCTGATAACCTCTGCACTTCCTTTCATCAATGTGTCAAATATAAGCAGAAATACCCATAAAACTTGCATACACACCAGTGTTTTCAGCAAGGCCAGTCTCCAAAGTATTCACCTATACAGAGGTGATGCCTGAGGACCAGAGCCTTCTCCAGCCCCTGACACAGCAAAAACATTTATAGGATGCAGTGCTTTGGCTTCAAACCAATTGTTTTATTAATTAAACTGTAAGCAGAAAAAACAGTAGTCAGAGACCCACTTTAATTTATCTCTTAATTTTCCTACATTGTTTATACAATCACTGTAAAGTAACATCCCCAAATCAGCTACTGTAAAATTTGGGTATCGGAGCAACATGAGGTAGGTACAAAGACCGAAGAAAAGGTATCTTTTAATTGCCCTGGCAGTTCTCCAATTTTTAAAAAAAGAAAAAAAACAAACAACAAACAAAAAGAAAAAAACAAAAAAACCCAAACAAAAACAAACCAAAAAACAACAAACCACCACAAAACAACCCCAAACCATCCAAACAAAACAAACCACCACAAAAATCCCACAACCAAAACAAAAACCAAACAAAACCAAATTAAAAAATCCACACAGAAAAAAAAACAGCACAAAACCCAAAAAAAACCCACAACAAAACCCACACCACAGTATGCTTACAATTGAAAATAAAAAAAAGTTTGGAAATAATATCTCATTTTGCTCATAAAAAATTGAATCTGTGGTGCTTTGAAATCTATGCTATAAGGTTTCAGGTTGGGAGGGGAGAAACTGAAAAAAGTTTGCCGTTTTTTGGTTTGTTTTGGGGGGGTTGTTTGGGGGGGGGTTTGTTTGGTTGGTTTTTGTTTTGTTTTACCAGTTTCTTAAGAAAAATATATAAATTCTAAATGCAAGTTAGCCTAGTTATATCATCTTTACACTTGTATAAAAAGTCCGGCTACTAAATGCTAGAATAAAAAGTAATGCAGTAGATCTTAAGAACTCAAGAAAGAAACAACACATACCTATATTCCAAGTAGTCCACAGCCAGAAGTCTTAGTTTTCCCTTTAAAAAAAATCTGAGCAATTCCAACTCAGGTAAATACAGCAGTGTTTAAAACTTCACTTAAAACAAAAACAAAACAAAGAACCACACAAACACTATTCCCCAATGTTCTCATACACACATACAAAACCCAAAATCTATTTTTAAATGCTCCCACTCCTTTCTCCTCTCCTGCCCATCACAGTCACCCCACACTTCACTAGAAACCAAACCTTCCAGAGTTAAAAAAAAAAAAAGAAACAAACAACAACAACAAAAAAAAAATCTTACATTTCCTCTTATTAGCAGTAATTCAGGTTTTCCAGTTTCTGACTCTGGCTTTAAGCAGCTTTCTTGCAATGTTACAGAAGTCTGACTTTCTCCTCCCTTCTTCAGTACCAAAGAGGCAGCCCTATCAAGCCTTAACACACCACACATGAGAGGGGTTGGAGTTTTGGGGGGGAGGAGGAGTGTGTAGCTGCCACAGATGCATATCATTCCCCCCACTTCAGGTATTTAGACCTCACTCAGTCACAGGTGCAGGTCTCTTCTCACATGGCTCTGCAGGTTCATCTCCGAGGGATACAAATCTGCACTTCAGGTTGGCTTATTTTATTCGCTCATCAGTCCCTACCTAAGAGCAGCCTGAGATTCAGTACTGCATTAGCTACAAGGTGATTACAGAATTTCTGCACACATTCAAATGGCTCTAAATTTAATGTGGCTGAGAAGCAACTATGCCTGTAGTATAAAAAACAAATTTTTTTTTATTAGGAACCAGAAGAATCAACTATCAGCAGACAAAACCCAACAGACAAATCATCTGTCAAAAAAACAGAGGGATGTCTGTGAAACACAACGCTTTAATCCTACTTCGGCAGCATTAAAAGGCATGGAGGGCAACTTTACCTTTAAGTTCACCCTCTGGCTTGTCCCCAAAGTCTTTTAAACCATCTTGTTGGGTTTCTATCAAGAGGACA
This sequence comes from Podiceps cristatus, assembly GCA_000699545.1. Lineage (NCBI taxonomy): Eukaryota > Metazoa > Chordata > Aves > Podicipediformes > Podicipedidae > Podiceps > Podiceps cristatus. Next base: position 2,663 of record KL275065.1, read on the forward strand.
AGATAATCGCTGTGACAAATGGCAACATTTAAATTTTCAAGATTAATTCACTCATAAGCACATCACCTGCCTGCCACTTCACTCCCACATGAAGTCTGAGACCTTAAAGTGCCTGAATTTAAGTGAAGCCTTATAACATCTTTGTACACGGCTCTTATGTCGCTCACACACGCTGTAGCAAAGGCTGAGGGAACAGTTTTCACCTTTTCCCTCAGCCACACTTACTATACAAAACCCCCCAAGTATTGCCTGTTTGGCTCTGTTGCGTATTTCTGGCTTCATCCATGCTGGAAAGCATTGCCAGAGTTCAACAGATGAATTCTTCTTCCAGTAAAGCTCATCCGTTTATTCCAGTGGAAAGCATGCACAAAGCAATTTTATCTTGACTTCCCCAATACGCCTACATGATATCCAGGCGGCAGTTTAGAAGTTTCTTAGCTAACTGCTGCTGAGGTTTTCATGGGAAACAAGTCCACTCTCTAAAAGCAATGAGTTCTGGAACTTTTAGATTTTCATGAAAATGATAGTATTTGCTTTATTGGTATTTGGGTAACCAAGTATTATAAATTGCTTAGAAGCAGGTAGTGGACCGTAAGAGCTCAGAAACCACAGAAGAGCAGCAAAAGAGTCCTTACCAGCACCCCTGGGCAATTTGGGGTTTGTTTTGAATTTGTCAGCGCATGACTTAAGATTGTTGAGTTTCCCCAGAGGTTAAAAATTCTGCAAAAAATACAAGAATACAAAGCAGGATTTGCAGACTGTAAATGCCAAAACTATAAATCTTGAAAACCTGTAATTCGTTTCTTTCTAGCCTTTGAGAATTAATGGGATTATTAAATGCAATATATTAAGAGAGCCTTCATTAATTTATGGAACAACTGATTAAGCAATACTGCCCATGTCATTCTATAGACTAAAACTGCCTGCACAATCTTCCTAGAAAGTCATAAATTAAGGTCGCTGTCATTCACACAGCATAGCTGGGTTAAGACATGTTTTCCACACCAGTGCCTAAGATCAAGACAATAGCAACCTATTAAATGACTGCAGTTAAAAAAAAAAAAAAAATCTCCAAATTGGGAAAGACTTATAAACTTCCGATTAACCCAGCATACTTGTAAGAATCCCGAGCTAAACGCAACTGCATCCCCACCTACTGGGCAGTGATCACAGGGGCGGGATCAGTCAAGTAAAACTGAAGGTGACATTTGTGATGAAGACTCTGACAGTCTCTAAAACGATGGATTACGATGCGCAATTTATATCAGCATCAATTAGTCTTGATAGGGGAATGCAGTCCAAAAAAAAAAAATGGTATTTTGAAAAGGCAACATCAGGAGGGAAATTAATGGCACTACAATGATTTGGTTCTCTTACAGCTCCAAAGCACTTTGCAGCAACAACTCCAATAATCAAACTGGAAACAGCTGAGTAGCACCTGATGCTCAGCGCTGCACCAGCGGACTGCATTTAATACATCTGCTGGTGAGGCTTCGGGACTTGCCGATCTTCAGGAACCACCTCACCTCATGCCTTTGCAGATTTGTTTTCACAGAGAGAATATACAGAATGACAAACCAGAACAGCCCCAGGCAAAGAAACCAGAATGACCTCAGGGAGACATCCCCAGGGCACTGCCACTGGTGTCACTATCAGAAGCCAGAAATGACTGAAACAGGCAGGGAGCTCATCTCCCTTATCCAGTTTTTCAAGCCTTGTACTAATGACTGGCTACAAAGGCATCCTGTGGAGAAGAGAATTCAAGAATGTACAAATTGCCTACTGTGAACACTCCAGGGAACATCCAGCCATCCCCTACAGTCTGTTCAACCCCCATGAAGAGAGATCTTTGAGCATCCAGTCCAAAATTAGTAGGTACTTTTCTCATCAGTGGCCTCAGAAACCCAAAAATAAACACATGCTTCCCTGCCCTTAGATCTTCAAAAAATTACTGACAAAAGAGGATTTATTGAAACACCCTTTTCATAATGGGCATCAATACCTGACCAAAAAAAGCCCAAAAGAATCAAAACCAAACAAAAAGCAGCCCAAACACAAAAATATTTCATTTGTTACCCATAGGTTGAGTAAAAGATCTGAAAGATGTGCAAGGTTTCTCATTTCAAAAACACTCTAGCAACAGCAAGCATTCATGGGGTTTCTTTCTTTTTTTTCCCTTTTCCTCCTTTTAAATGCAAAGCCCACTGTCTGAGAAATATGCAAGGAGAAGTGAGCTTGCTTTTGTGACCCGAGTGTGCAGAGCAGGGGGAAGGAGGGCTTATTGCAGTACTATTTGAATACTAATCACAGTTAGGGGGAAGAGGAGTGCATCTTCACCCAGGGGGAGGATTCACAACTGCAGGCATGATATGTGATTAGCAACTGCGATATACTGCACTTATGACAGCACTCATTTTTGGAATTAAAATAAATAAGAATTGTGTTAAATGTAAATTTGAATTAAAGTAATGGAAGGAAGGAGCCTATGTGCTGGAATTTAAACATTACATTATTGTGAATGTAGCCAACTTCACATGTAGAAACCCAGAGGTATGACGGCAGCTAATGACCACCAAGAGCAGATTTTAGAGAGGCAGACCAGGGAACACGGGTAGATGGTATAGGAGATCTATAGTGCTTAATTGGAAGCGCGATGTGCTCTCAAAGCAAGCCCTGATAAACAGCTTCAGTGTAATTAGGAGCACACTGTATATTGCATGAACTGCACGCCGCAGCACTGAAATCCTGAAAGGAAGCTACAGCTGTTGTGTGAGCTTAAAACTACCTCAGAGAGAGAACTTGGGCTGCGCAGAGCAGAAAGGGGAAAGCAAGACAAAGGGCCAGGTAGCATCAGCATTGCGGTGCTTGCTGTACCCTCCTCGTTCTCATCTCGGGGGAGAGGCACGTTAAGTTCACCAAAATATTTTCCATGCAGAAGCAAAAACCCTGTGGAACAGGAATCAGTAAATGAGCAGTAAAGAACAGAAGCACTTCCAAATGAGCTTCCCACAGATTGCTGTATAAACCTGACAGGTATGTAACAAGGATTTAACAACCTACTTCTTCCGCTGTAAGTCACAAAGCCACTGGGCAACGTCCATATAGAAGATTTACTCACTAACTTCATATATATACAGAACATAGTGCTTTGAACAACACGTATTGCCTTAAAAATGTATATCGAAGTTTCTCAGAAGCTACGGGGCATGAAATTGCAATGGCAATATCCAAAAGCAGGACGTGAGACTACAGAACACCTAATTTTTCTAGGCAGGAAAACAAAACCCTATTTGAAAGGAATCATCAAGATGTAAGACAAAATGATTTCTGATCTAATTTAAAGGATTACCTAAAAACCTAATAATCTCTGATTGTAATTAGATAAATGGCATACTCAGATTGATTAAGCTTGTCATTTACAGCAAGAGTACACATTCCTCTTCTCTATAAAAAGAGAGAAAAAAAGAGTGCTCAACTGGAACATTCTTCCATTGAGAAACACCAGTTAGTCAAAGCTAAACAGCCTATGGGAGGTACATTTTTAACACATTGATACCATTGAAGTATTTTATATTGGCCTGAAAAGGTGTTTTTGCAAAGCACTGATTTCTCTTCCTTTCTTTTAAAAACCTCTTCCTTTTCCAACCCCCATTTCTAACTAGCGCTGTCTTCCCATCCCACACATACAGACAGGCTGAAAGCACGACTGGCCGCTACAGGTTATTGCTTCAAGAAGATACTGCCATGCTGCATCTCATTCATCAGCACATCTTGCTAACTGTAGCAAAGAGTAAGCGAGCAACTGTGGGAACAACGACAAATGAAGGCCGTCCACTTAGCTGTCACCTTGACCGATTCCAGTTTCCACTCAATTCTTACCACTTCAAATATTCTCATCTTCCCCAGGCACTTCCTCAGAAATGCCAGATCCTCCCCCGAGCTATCTGCAGGAGCGTTACCATCCTCAGCAGCTTTGGAGAAGAAAAGCAGGGAAAGAAGGAAAAAGTAGGCACATGGCATGGTGCATGCCATGGATGCACGGCACACGGCGTGGCTGGCACAGTGCCAGCCATGGATGGCATTGCATGTACATATTTTGCTAAAGCCTTCATGAGAACATGCATTATTTGCATCACAATTCTGAAAATAACAAAAAATGTACCAAAAAACCCAGACTGTCAGTCTGTACAGTTTATGGACTTAGTGCCACTACCATCCCCTATAAATACCCGTGCATGTTACTCCCGTCTATTTCTTTAACAATCAGGGAAAGTTTTCTGATGAAATCACCACGCAAACATTGTGGATGTGTACAAAACATCATTCCAGTTGAAAATTCATACCCAAAACTCAAACTCCAGTAAAAATAAGCAAGTAAGCGCCCACATTCCTCTGAAGGGTGGAGTATTTAGTTGCATCTAAAAAACCTGAAGAATCTAAAAAGAAACTTAAGTAATGTATCAAAAATGCTGAGATGCAAGAGGAAGAATCACACCGTGAGTGACATGAGCACTACTCAGAGTTTGGGTGAGACCAGAGAGTATGGTAGGGCACAGAAGCCATTAACATGTGCCTTATGCCATTAAAGGCCGAGAAAACCTGCGGTTTCAAAGTGAAGGATTGCTATTTCTTTTGAAAGGCCAGAGGCTCTACAAAACTTTAGGATCAGCAACCTGTAGTTACTTATTTCTCAGAAAATTTTTAATTTATTGACATTGAAAATAATCGCACAAGACTCCTTCCAAACTAAGACATATCCAGGCACATGTGCCCTGGATGAGTGTGATTCTTCAGTTTGCTCGTCTGTGTCAGACAAGAAGTCAGTAACTGCACTAAAAAGTTACTCTGGGAGCAATGCCTTACCTCTCGAGTACAGTAAGGGGAATGTTTCCGCGTAATAGCTTTGAAACGCTCCTGGGACAGGTCACTTATAAACAACAGCAACAGAAATCCCCATCCTCTTCCCACTCCCCCAAACCATATAAAATTTAGGCAGAATACAGGCAGTGGCAGGTTTGCAACAGTACTTATCACAAAAGAAACTACATTTCAAGGTACATACTAAAAGATGTAATTTTAAGTCAGTAATATTAACGTATGCTAATAACTTATGTTAATGTAAAACATCTGAGCAAAAAGCACCGTGCATCCCTTCTCTACAATTAGTTGTGAAACACTATTACTACTCTTGTTATGAGAAGAGGGGGCTTTCTTCTTAAATTTAGTTGGCCTCTCAAAAACTTGCTACAGCACCAGCTTTTCTACATTTATTTTATAAAATACTGATCACTGAATATGACTAACTGTAATCCAGAAATTTATATCAAATGTATGGCATGTAAGAAAAAAGTACAATTTTATTAGCTTTTCCTTTCCCATAAGCTCATACTTACTCCTATATATTCTCACAACCTATCACTAAAAATCATTGTGTTGTATTTCAAGGAATTTATGTCTTTTTAATGATATTTCAGTGTTAGTAATTGAGCAAAAGGGGAATTTATTTATTTATTTTTAGGAAATAGCAGTAATTTCTCCTAAATCCTCTTCTGGAGAGCAACAGATGTTATGCTACTTCCTATAATCCACATTTTGCAAGAAATACAGTTTTCCTGCAATTTTATAGGGCTTATTAGTACCAACATGCAGAACGCAACCCTCCTCTTTCCCAAGCTCCTGCTAGAAACTATGACCATTTTCTTGCTTGCAATTGTGACATAAAACCAATACTGATAATAAAGTAGTTCTTACACTAAACACAAAGAGCATTCCAGTTCCCCAATTCTTCTCAAGAGAGGGAGGAGGGTAAGAGGTCCAAGCCCCAGCTGAAGAAACTGTTAGAAAGACAGAGTAAGAAGCAATGCTCAGACAGCACCGAACAGTGAGAAAAAGCTGGGGGTATATCACACTTTTCAAGAGAGAGACAGGTACAACAATGAAATGGTTTTATACTTTTTTCTAATTCCCTGGAGAAGCTTTTCTCTGCCTAAGGCATGAGCAAACCCACATGTATTACATAGCTTCTTTATTTCAGCCAGGCTGCATATAAAGGAAAATTAATGTGTGTGTATATATATAAAAATACCATATTTTATCCTGAAAGTTATATAACTAATATTTTAACTCTAATACTTAGAAATCATTAGAGTACTCAAAGTCAGCTGATTTGGTTCAATAGCACAGACATATTTGAAACCTGTTTCAGCATCAAAAAAAAAACCCCTCTTACAGTAACCGACAGTCAAAAGTAAATACTTCAGCATGTATCATACATATTAGACAGTAAACACTGAATTTCCTTTCCACTTCTCATATTAAATCAGTCAATACATTCAAAGAAATAGCATTAAAAGGATAATATACTGCTCCGTAACATAGCGTGAACTCTACGGCTTTCCTGTCGTTTTCAAAACAGATTGAAAAAAAAACATTCCAATTAAGAGCAATTCCCGTCTAGCTTCCAGCAGCCACACAGAGCCAAATGCTGTGCAGCTTTCCTCACAACATTCCCGAGGAGGAATAAAATGCATTTATCCAGCCCAGCCTGCTTTTGTGTTTATTTGCAGGTTTTACTTCACTTTCTCCCCCTCATCATCCTCTATATCCTCCTCCTCCAATTCATATTCTCCTTTGCATATTCCACCCATTCCTTTCACCTCTATTGCCCTTCCCTTCATGTTCTCCTGCTTTTGTTCAATCCAAATCCTTGCACAATTGTCTTCAAGAAAATACAAAGAAAAAAAATACCAGATCCTTTTCTCAAGTTGCAGCTTCCTGACAAAAAAGATTTGAGGTCACAACTAATAGCAACTAAGGACCTTCTGAAAAGCAAGCACACCAAGTCCACAGGAAATGCAGTAGGTGTGTCCAGGACTTGCAATGTCACCTACAGACCGAGGTGATCTTCATCAATCCTCTGTTTTGTATCCAATCTGATCAAAATTCTGAAAAACCACTGGACTGCATTAAAATGTCATATTGCCTAATGAACCCAGTCTGAGATACTGAGGAGCTGATCTGGTCTCTGCACAGGACAGTTCCAGAAGCTCTGACTTATGAGACAGGCACAGAAAAGACTTCTACGCTCACACTGCTGTAGGCCTCATCATTTCTTGATACGTTATATTTCAAGGTACTGTTAATTCCCTCCAGTTATTCAGGGAGAAATGGTGCAGCACTGCAGTAATTCCACCTCGTCTTTCCTAAAAGATGCAACGAATGGAGATACTGACCCCCTAGGGTTTGCTTTCGGAGAGACGGATCTGCCATCTTTTAGTTCCCTTTGCCGTTGCGGAAGAGCACAGCAAGAAAGCACAGGCAGGGATGCCAACACGATGGCGGCAATTCCCTATATACTTCTGGAGACTGAAGATATCAGTGCATCTCCCCGCTCCTGGAAGTAAAGGAGCTCTCTCAAGCACAACACAGACAAAGCAATGCTGGCAAAATGGTGAGCAAAATGCTTTTAAAGATCATTTGAAGAGCCATGCCCTCCTCCTGTTGAAAACACATCCAGTTCAGCTAACACGTCGTGTCTCAGATGGCCTCACTCTTCACAAAGCTCATGTAAACGACTAGCACCACTTGTGATAAAGTGCTTAAAGGGGGCCTGTAGGAAAGAGGGGGAAAATCTTTTCAGGAGGGACAGCGGGGACAGGACAAGGGGGGATGGTTTTAAACTGAAACAGGGTAGGTTTAGATTAGATGTAAGGAAGAAATTCTTTACAATGAGGGTGGTGAAGCACTGGAAGGGGTTGCCCAGAGAGGTGGTGGAGGCCCCATCCCTGGAAACATTCAAGCCCAGGTTGGACGGGACTGTAAGCAACCTGCTCTGGGTAATGGTGTCCCTGCTCACTGCAGGGGGTGGGACTAGATGGGCTCTGGGGGTCCCTTCCAACCCAGAACATTCTGTGGTTCTATGATTCTGGTGAATATTCTTGGGGAATATTCTGGTAAGTAACAGCAACTGCCTTATTACATGGAGTCAAGACAGTCTACCGTGGTTTTGGCAGAGAAGTATTTAACGTGCAAGTCTTCACTAGCCAGTTACAACTGATAGTTCAGAAACTCCTCCTGCTACAAACTAATACTTTCCAAAAAAAAAAAAAAAAAAGTTACTGGAGTTGGTATTATAGTCCTTTGAAAAAATGTTCATTGGATTTCTCCACAATAAATAGAAAAACCTGTTAGCTAAGATACTTTTTTCAACTGCTAGCATCTTAGAGGACACACCCTGACCCAGCTTTGAATATAAGGGTATTCTGAATAACTCAGAAATCTGACTGTAAAGTATAGGGTATTGAATCGACTCCTTCCAAATATTAAAAGCAAGCTTTTCTCAGACCAATAATCCATATGGATTCAGTGATCCAGAATCAGAAAAATGTCACTCAGCCACCTCTCTAAAATAACAGGGAAAGCATTCATTAGCTGGACTTACTACTACCATGATGCAGTTCATTAAGTATGCTGCTTTCTTCGTTCGTACAGGAAACTGTTTATAATTCTGCTGGACATGCTCAAGCTTCCCTTTCAGTAGGGCTGGAAATGAAAGAAACTTCCAGATAATGAAAGCCAAACATCTGGCACATTCAGAGAACACTTGCATCCTAATGATGGTGGGAGAAGTAATATCTCTCATCAGTTCATTTCATAACAATCACGCAGGTTGTGTGGTGAGACAGTAAGCACAGAAACCTTTCTTTACCCTCCCATCACACACTCGGATTTGTCTCATTTTCTGTGCGTATCTACTGACACCCCAGATGTTTGCGAACTAGAAACCGAAGACTACGTAAGCACTGCTACTACTCAC
>KL275066.1:14731-25949 GCA_000699545.1 Podiceps cristatus
AGAATTAAAATTCTTTTGCTTCAAGTGCTTTTGCCATCTCAAAAGTATTAAAAGAAATAAACTCAACCCTCAATTTCTTACCTTACCTATAATCTAAATGAATCAAAAAATCTACCGCTTAACCACTAACCCTACATATATGTTATACGGCAGCATAGGGACTAATAGCATCAGCTCTTGATAGGTGAAGATGGGTAAAGTCTTACCTTCTTGCTCTACCAGGGCTGGCCTTTGGAGAGTTTGGTTTTGATCTCACTTTTCTCTCTGTTAAATGAACAGCTCAAATCAGATAGAGTGCCTTGAAAGGGATTAATTTTTTTTTTCTCCATGAGACTCTCATAAAGATCTGCTCTCCATCCTTGAAAGGAAAAAAAAAATATCTAAATAGAAGCAAAAAACAAATAGCAGAGCACAAGCTGTGAATTATTCAGTCCAGCATCGGAGAATCAATTCTTCATTCAGAACTGAAGATGGACAATTTAGGGCCAAATTTCCTCCTTTCATTCAAAGACAAGACCATGAATTGTTACTTGTTTATGTAGTCTGTCTTACTACACTTTGTGTAGAGAAAGTGCTTTCACCCATACATTGCTCCACCTGACCTGTTCTTGTTCAGATTTCATGTAGAAAAGTCCTTGTCATTAACAATAACGGGAAGTAAATATAGTGTTGTATTATTTAAATTGTTTAATCAAGAGTGTCAATTAAAAAAAGATACCTTAAAGTTAACCTGCTGGGAAGAAAGAGGATAAAATCCATCACCCATATAGATGATTTTTTTTTTTTCCCTCTTCAGAGTGGCCTTCAGTCCTGCATCCCTGGAGTTAATTACCTTTAACAGAATTTTGCTATCCCCTCACTTTTATTGTTAAAAATGAAGTCTTCCATCGTAAATTAAGACCACCATAAACTGAATCACAGACCTGAGCTTATGATTATTGCTACTACCGATAATGAAAAAATTCTCTGCCATACTGGAGCAAATCCCACAGCCTTTTAAATTGCCTGCATGAATAATCTGTGATGTCCCCTATTTTAAACCTTTACTAACATTGTCACCAAGTTTTGAGAGCCTTGAGAATTTGACAGGGCACTTTCAATTTATTGCAGTCTAAAGATCTTTGCAAGACCAGGAATACGAAGAGTCCTTGTCTGAATGGCAGGGAAGAGACGGCTCCAGGCCCACTTGCAAACCCTGTGGCAGCTGATGGTGTATACAGAGGCTAAAGCCCCTTCCATGTCACTTTTCTCCCTCCCCTCATGCATCATCTCTGCTGGGTGACTAAAGACAATATTCTCAATAAAATGTTGTCATTGAAGATATGAGAAATACAGTGGAACAAAAGGTCAAAGTACGTTTTTGGTCCACTGACCTGAAAATTCAAATCAAATTCATCTGATTCACTTATAGTATGAAGAGAATTATATTGCTGTGTGCGTACTTCTGCAGTCCTCCTGCCCAAGAAAATGCCATCATCAAGATATTATATATCTTGGAATAGCATAAATGAATTTTACAATTAGAACAGATGCAACAACATCACTCAAATATAAAACCAGTTGTAGTCAGGGGAAAAATGCTTTTTTGATACTATTTTAAAAGAAGTAATTTCCTGTGTTGCAGACATTGAAGAGCATACCAGAAAAGGTGGTTATGCTGTCTACCTAAATTCCTTCCATCTCACATAATGAGGGACAAAACCAATGGGAAAATAGCTTTGGGGAAATCTATGAATAAAGATAGATATTTAAATAATTCAATTCTCTGGAATGCTCTCTGAAGTCTTTTTCCCATCTTAGTGAAAAATGTAACATCCACTTGTGGCAGCCTATAGATGAGGACTGTATTAACAGATATTTAAATCAAGATGTGATTCCAACAATTTCCAACTTCCCCTACTTTGGAGAGCACTCTTTTGGCATGGACTGAGGTTACAGGAGTTGTAATAAATATACAATTTTAAAACACCTTATATATATTTTTAGACTATTTACTATCTATTAGCAGAACATTGCCTTTGAAAGAACAGAACTTAAACCAAGGAGAGAAACACAGCTCTCCTGCAAGATTTCCATCTCTGCGGGATCCGGGGAAAACAAAATATTTTGCATCGACTGCTCTAAGATGCAGATGTAATGGAAAGGATTGGAGCAGAGGCATGTTTTTAAATAGAGATATCCCTCGAGAGACATGGTTCTTTGGACCACAATATTCTGGCATCGATGCTTGGGAACAGCAAACCTCCAAAGCTCTTCTTATGGATGGCATCTGCACAACAGATAAAGCGTAATGCACTCACCTTTGGGGCAGGGGGCTGAGCAAGAGCCATCCCTATGTTAAAAGCTCCTTTCCCAGGTTGAGTGACAAATGCCACATGCAAGACTGGCAGCACCATCAGGACAGAGGGGGTTGCAGCTCCATTCCTTCCCCCATAGCTCCATCCCTGGACATAAATGTCAAAAAATAAAGACTGTGTCTTCCAATGCAGAACTGCATTTTGAAAAACTCTATTTCCAAGTGAACCCAATTAGAATTTTGTTTCCCCAAAGTACAAGGGCAACAATGTTACAAAAATAAAGAAAGATTAATTGGAATAAAACATTTGGGTGGAAACACTGAGTTGTTGCCATGACTAAAGGGAACTAATTTATTTACTTATACATTCTTTGTAATCTCATTTTCTCCCATGTGACAGCCAATGACTCATTGTTTGTTTACTGATGGAGAAAACATACTTTCTGAAATCTGTACATGGAGGGATCTTCTCCGAACAGCCTGCATTCCTCCCATGCCCAAAAGCAGGCTGAGCCTCCCCCGCAGCTCCCGTCCCGTATGGCCCCGCAGCCCCACAGACACCAACCCTCAGCGTCTCGGGGCTGGCGGGGCAGGGAGAGGTGGAGGAGAGGCTTGGGCTTGCTCGGCTTTCCCTTCAGGGTCTCACAGCCTTGGTGGTGCGGGGACTTTCTGGGCAGAGAAATGTAATGCTGGCAATGCTGCTGGAAGAGCTGTCAGGCCGATAGTTTGGAGCCAGCTCTGGTGTGCTCTGTCCGCCGTATTCCTGGACTTGTTATACAGCAGCTCAGGCACCACTGCCAGGAAATCCATACGAGGAGATGTTTGCCTTATCTTTTCCTTCCTCCTCCCTTGCTTGCACCCCCATCCTGATGAAAGTGAGCAGAAAATGAAATTGAAAGATATTTCTGCTGTGCTTCTTCAAGTCAACAGGCAAAAGAAGAAGATCCCCAGTGAAGAAAAGAAGAGAAATTCATAATTGTTGACAAAGCAAGCCAGGCACAAAAGTGGCTGTGGTAAGCAGCCAGTGTCTCAGGGATGAGGACTACTCAGCTGTAGGTGTGTCACATAAAAGGATGCTGCTTCCTTGGTTTGCTCTTTCTTCTTCCGTTGCCCGTCCTTCAAGGAGACTTGCTGGACCTCTCAGAGTGGTTGTTAGCTGGCAGCATTACACCATCTGAATCGTTTCCCCAAACCCCAGTGCCTTTCCCCAAACCACAGGCCTCTCTACCGTTTGAGGTGACAGACAGTCGCAGTTGTTTGATGAGGTGGGTTTGTGTCATTGTAGGGCTCTACTTATTAAAAAGTAACAAAACTGCTAACAGATAAACGTATGAGATATCAACCCTCCCATTAATTAAAAGGGAGTGATTCAATACAAGCAATAGTTATCTTAAGTGGGTACAGGCTACGAGCCTCACAGTAGGACTGGGTACAGCAGGGAAGCCTTTAATGCCGGGAGGTAGCGTTAGTCACCTGGGAAATCCTGAGAGTGCTCTCGAGCAGTGAAACTAAGCTACCTGTCTGCAGCCGGAAAACAAACGATGTCCTTCAGTCTAAGCCAGGGTTGGTTCCCAAGTCTACAAATTTCGCTCGTGGCTTAGCTGTAGGCTTGCTTTTGACAGTCCGCTTCATGAGCCAGTAACTCAGTTTCTGTAATTGCAACCTCAAACATAAAAAGAAAGTCCCAGATTCAGAAAAAAAATGGTTTGGCAGGGTGGCTTCAGGAGGGAAAGGTGTCAGCTTGTCACCCCTCTTCCTGGAGCCGTGCCCTCAGCAAGGAGGAGGCGAAGCCATTGAGGGAGTGCAGAGCCCGGCCGTGCTGGGATGTGGACGGCTGCGTGGAGGAGATGCCCCCTCCCAGGTGGTCAATGCGCTTGCAGCTTGAGATACAGAGTGCAGGCTCCAGAGTGCCCCTCCGCAGAGCCCCGCGTCGCTGGGCTCCGGGCATCACACGCGGACCGGTGGGCTGAGCTGAAGCGGTGCTGTGGAGGGACAGCAAAACCCCTGAGGCTCCCGAGCCTTCCCCACGGCGACCTTCCCCATGGCGGCTGACTGCGGCAGGGCTGGGCATCCCCCGTCCCACTCACTCCATTGGTTTAACTCGCCAAGTGCTCATGTCACCGTTAGCATTTGCTATACTGCAGCGATGAAATAGATTATTAGAGATAATTTTAGGCAACCTGGACTCTGGTAGTAACCTTATTCCTGCTTTTGTGCCACAGAACAGAACTGCGAAAACACAGAGCTCTGCCTAGCATGGTGCTGCAGGAAGGACGCCCCGAGCACCCGCAAACCTGCCGGTAATTGAAACATTTTATGCATATTCGCCTCTAAATCTTTACTTACATGAAAATTCAGATGGACGTATAATTTATCTATCTCTAACCTAAAATACTCCAGGGTGATTGTTCAGCTTGTAAAATATTTAGATGCACACACCCATGCATGGCCCAATTTTTTAAACTAGGTTTGTATAACTGTATGCCTGATTTGTTTGTGAAACTTCTGTGATTGAATGTTCAGCTAGCAAATGGACATGCAAATGCTTAGACCTATAGATACTAAACACACTGTTTCCTCATTTTTAGGTGTAAACAAGATAAATGTTAAATACAGTCTCCTGGCAGACCCCAAGCAGGCAGCAGTCCATGATGCTTTTTAAAAGGAAAGTGGGCCCAGGAAGAAAAAAATTCCAGTTACCCCACCACTAAATGCATTAAGCCTAAAATAAGTAGTTCTATAAATATATGTACTGAAGCTGTAAGTGGGAACTATTCATAGAGGATGGTCACATTCTTAACCCTAGTCTGTGTCACTTGTCAGATAACTACTGGAATTCCCAAGCTGCATTTACAAGTACTGCATTGTATTCCAAAACCACTTGAAAATAAAGTTATGCTTACTGTAAAGAAGTACTCCTGAATTTTATTTACTCACTAATGCAACAAAATTTAATTAGCCCATTCCTCAAGCACTGGTTAAGTTAAACTTCATAAGGGTTTTATCCGGTACTGTTCATAACTCCTAGGGACTAGCTCAGAGAAGTTTTAAACTTGCATTATAGGGACAGATGAAAATAATGTCATAAACAAGGTGCATATATAGCCTATATAAAATCATATGGTTTTTATGCATCAGTGCTGTGACTCATGTTAAACTATAGCGTGAACACTGTAATACAGCTATTACCTATGAGAGATCCTGTGCCTTACAATGCACTGTTGTTCCCCTCAGTGCTTAAGAAGCACGGCTTTCTAAATTCCTCGCTGTAATTTCACAGATGTCATCCGTATGGAATTTCTGCTCTAAAGTTCACCTTAATCTCTGCAAATTGAATCTCGTCCAGTTGCATGAGATACATCTCTTGGAGGAATCCCCTCCCTCTCCTTGGCATTTTATTTGCCCTCCGCGGTGGTGGGAGTGGTAGAGATGCAATGCCATATTTCATCAGGGCGCAGAATTGTCAGCAGGGAGTATTCTCCGCTCCCCCTCGGAAAAATCACCCCGCATTTTCCCAGCTCACCAGCCAATCCAACTGTGTTGGTGTGGGCGTGCTTCCCACAACCCGCACCCAGAAGGAGCTGGGGTTTGTTTCACCCCAAGAAGACAGCAAACAGAGGAAGCCACAGGCCAGGGCTGCTGTGCCCTCATTTTAAGTGATGATGCATTTACAGACCAACGTGAGGTTTGTTTTTAAATCAGGTTACCTCTGCCTAACAAGCCCTGTGCAGGGCATGGAGGATGAAGGCACATGATTGACTCATTTCCTGAGCCTGGTCCCTGTCACTGTGACTCAGGGTGGCGAGTCTTGCCCTGGCTGCCTCATCCTTGCTGGGGACACACACTGTGCCCCATGGGGCACGGGTGCGTCTCCCCACGGGACCCCGAGTCCCAGGGCGAGCTGGACCCGGGGCAGCACCAGGGGAGACGCAGCTCTGCAGGGAGGGGAGGCAAGGCCTCCGGTCATCCCGCGGTGCGGTCTCCAATGCGCCAGGGAGGACACCGGAGCACGCTATGGTTCTTCTTTCATTTCGTTATATAGAATTAGCCCTCCTGGCATTTCTTCAGGAGAAACCACTTCCAAATCCCAGAGGAAAAAAAAAAAAAAAAAAGAAAAAAAGAGCTGCTTCTCTTCCTCATGCACCAGCAGAAAGCTGGCCTTGTCACACTAAATGCTGAGAAAAATCACTCTGTGCAGGAGCAACAAGCACTTGAGAAAAGGAATCCCTCCTATTTTGGAGGTCTGCTTTGGTGTGAAAGGGATTGCACCTCTGTGCCTGTTTCTTTTCATCACCTGTGGAGCGGGTAGCTCGCTCCGGCATAAACCTCTCTAAAGGAGACGTCTGAAGTCGGGCCAGGATAACGAAGACAAGGGGGGAGGAGGCCTCCCCACCTGGCACGCAGCCCGGCCGCTGGGCTGAAGTTGCCTGCTGCGCCTTTTGCTCAAAGTGCCCTGCGTGCCCGCACCTTAGATTAGCTGATGTGATCTTTAGGCATGATGTTTAGATGCCAATAACTATACTGAAGTATTTGTCCACCGGGAGAGTACAGTAGGAGCTCTAACTCATGCGTGGAGATGGGCATTTGGAGCCTTAATTTGGAGCTACCTCCCGCTCCCAGCTCCTGATTCGGCTGGTTGACCACAGGTGCCTGGTGCATTTTCAGGTCCCCAAGGCCTGTCCTGTCCTGCCTGGCCTCCAGCCCTATGATCCAGAGGGACGTGGGATTCCCGTAGTTCCTGTGATACATCTGTCAGTCGCCAGTGCCTGTCTGCTGTCCCCCGGGGCCATCGGGCCATGCCTATGTGTGAGCAACTGAACAAAGCCCTAAATTGGCACCGATTATAATGGGACATTTGATACTTCTGTCATGTGTAGACACCTCCCTGTTTGTGGTGGTCTTAAATCAGCAAGCTGAGTCTTCCCCTATATTCTTCCCCCTTCTTAATGTATTTTTGCTTTTCTCTGAGGCATAAGAAATAATATGGAATTCAATAATAATCCTTTCAATATTATGGATGAATTTAATCAGAGCAGTTAATTTACAAAATATTTTCTCACATGCATTTTATCAGCAGCTGAAGTGTTGTCAATACTTCCTAAGTGCCAGCATTCCATCTTCATTTTTCTTTCTATAAAACAAAGACTGAATGTAGTTCTGCATCATTCCCATTTTGTAACAACTTATTATTTCACTTCCCTCTTTAAAAGGGGCTCTGCTTTCCCTTTAGTGCAACACTCCTCTTATCCGATGCCCTTTTGGCTACCCTTTACTTGTTCTGTTTTCTTGCTAGTTTTATCTTTTCCTGGGAACTGGAGTGGAGCCTGATGAGCAAGCTTTCTAAAGGCACACTGCCTGCTTCTTCCTCCATTTCTTTTTCTCTTTCAGGGCAGGGGTGAACTGCAGATAAACATGATGCAAACATGGTTTCCTTCAGAGTTCTCCAACTTTCTTAGAAACTCATATTGGTTGGTTTGTTCGTTGGTGCATGCCATTCCATCATAGTGATTTGTTTTCTTAGCACCTTCAAAATTTTCTTCCACACATCTTACCTCCTGTACTGAACAACAAATCCAAAACTTCTGGTTATCAGCAGCAGTCTCCCGTACAACGCCTTTTTGGGGTTTACTTATCTTGAACTTGAATCATTGTGAGTACCAGCCTCAAACTTTCCTATTACTCTCGCATGCCTAATTCCCCCCTTGCTGAACAGAAATAACTTCAGGCTAACATCTTCCCTGACAGAATTCCAGCTGCGCCGAGCCCAAAAAAATCAGAAACTGCAGATCAACCTTCCTGTCTACAACTGTCTGAAACTGTTAAAAAAACCCAAACCAAACCAAAAAAACCCAAAACAAACAAAAAAACATGGGAGGTCAAGAAAACATGGAAACATAGGAGGAAGTTAGGTTTTGTTTTGATTGTATTTCTGTTCTTTCAGTGTGGGGGGCATCCTTTTACACTTTTCACTTCATCAGACAGAGAAAGAGAGATGGGGAGAAGGGGGCAGGGAGAGAGAAAGAGAAAGAGACAGAGAAAGGGGAAGAGAGGGGGAAAGGGAGGGAGGAAGGAGGGAAGGAGGGAAGGAGGGAAGGAGGGAAGGAGGGAAGGAGGGAAGGAAGGAAGGAAGGAAGGAAGGAAGGAAGGAAGGAAGGAGGAAGGGAGCATGGAAGGGAGGAAGGAAGAAATTTTTGTGTGGCAGGATAACTGCGAAAGGGAGGTTTTAAGACAGCTATTAGGAAGTTCCCATGAAAGTTAAAAAGACTGGCAACACCAAGGCACTCTGTTATCTGAATCGCAACACAGCTGCGTCTGCAACTTAGAAATGCCTTGATATTTGCAGTAGTTGTAATTGTCATACCGCAGATGTCAGGGTGGGGTGGGGTGGCCCCTGGTCCCTGTATTCCCAAGCTGTGGGGCTGTCAGTCCTGAGATGGCTCAGATTCCCTCTCTGCCAGGCTCTCAGCCCCCGCTCTCCTTCTTCATTTTCCCTAATAAAAATAATCTAACAACTCCCTACACCCTGCTGCCCCCTTTCCTCATCTGATTGCACCCAGCTACATTAGTGTCCTCTGTCCCAACTCCGTCTCCTGCGGCCAAGCCCGGACCTGCGCAGCTGGCAGCCACCTCGCACACCTACAACGACGGCTGTAGGGGCTTTCCTCTCCAGTGCTGGCACCCTCCAACGCTGTCTGGGGGCTGCGAGGCGAGGTTGGGGGGCTGCAGTGGGGAGGGAGCCCTCCAGCTGGGCCCCCACCGCCAAGAGCCGAGCTGGAAAGCACGCACCTCCGGCACAGCTGGGGACCGCGCTTCAGGAGGCCTGATACAAGTGCCTCCTCACACGCTGGGAAAGAAGAAAATGAGGAGGTGGGGAGCTATCAAAACTAATAGCGGGTTTGTTCTGGAAGCGCTGGACAGAAGCGGTATGAAGACAAAAAGATAGGAAAACAAGATCTTCCCACAGTAGATCAATATTGTTAATGTAACTAAGATCTCCGCCAAAGGCAAGGGCACGTGTTTCCTACATTGGCCGTTGTCGTGGCGAGTGGCCCCTACTGTTCACATTTAAAAAACTGACCTTTTCATCTTTCATTACTGCCACGGAGATCAATAATCTCATGCATGAGGAGAGATACTGGTATCTGTAGGATGTCCGGAGGATAAAAAAATAAGGTTATGGTGCTCACTCCACTGTCTGCCTAAACACCTCTTTGTGAGTGTCCTAAAACATCCCGCTTAAACATCTTCTACAGCACAGAGATGGAAGATAAGGTGAGAACTCATCATCAGTCATTCTACATAATTAATCAGCTATGATAAGAGCTTGATGAAGCAACATTTGCAGTAATGCAGACTTTAAAAATAGATTGTATAATTCCCTCCATGTTTTCAGTTTCAGTCTACATTCATGCAGGGTGTTACGCAAATCCGTAATCATATCCTTTCCTCCCACACACATGCTCTAGTAGGAAGGCCAGTTAATACATACAGAAATAAAACATGGGTATCCATGCGAAAACATGCTTGTGTTGAGGTGTACGCATTAATTTAAAATATGCTAACAAATGTTTACATTATTTTCAGCATTCTTTTCAACTGCGTGTTTCTATATGGGCTTCCATACCATGCTGCCATAACATGTCATGCAAGCACAGTGGTATCCATACATTAAGCAGCAGAGGCATGAAATGAACATTTTTGGTGAAAAACAGAGTAAAAGTTCAGGTGCATCGCCATTGCATACAAACGTTCAAAAGATTTTTCTCCACCCTAAGTAAATCTCACAAATCCATTGCTGCAAAGGCATTTTTAGCCTCTATTTATTATCCAATGCCTTTAAACAGGAAGGTGGAAAATAAGAGAGGAAAAGAAGAAACAAAACACTGAAGTAAAGCAAGAGATAGATAAATTAGAGGGGGAAAAAAGAAGTAAAATGTACTTTCAGTCAGTATCTCTGTAATAAAGATTGTAATGCATACAATCATTTTTACTGAGGGAGTCTACGGTAATTATAGGTATGATGTACTACATCTGAAACCTGTCTCATGTATATGTATATATACACACACGTATATGTATATATTCATATTTTCATGCATGCTTTTATCTATACGCATATATGTGGATATGTATGCGGTCTATAAGTAACACCCCAAGCCCAAAACTTTTGCAAGGGGAGGAGACCAGTGAAGCAGGAGACCATCTGACAGACCTGGGGTGCCAGCTTATGTCATTGCTGTCTCCAATTTTCTCAAAATACAAATTTCTGCTTTCCGTGCTGCTTCTGCAGGCAGCGCCTTACGGGCAGATTCACAGCACCACCAACATCAACAACGGCACAGTGGGGATAAAGTCACTGAAATTGCTGACACAACTCTGCAGATAGAAAATGCGCCGTGGTGACCCCCCCACAAAAAACCCAAACCACCCCAGCCAATGTTTTTCCTCATCATGTCCTAATATACTCTGCTGTCATGTCTTGGAGGTAATTCAGGGCTTTCTACTGCAAGAAATAGCAAAAAGGAGGATAAATTGCTTTATCTTTGGCAGAAGTGGAGCAGACCTTCTGTCATATCCCCAAAGCTGCTCCGGGAAGAGGATTTCCTCACGTGGATTCAGGCAATTATTTCACATAGAATGAAGAGCAGAAACATTTCTGCTTCTGTGACTGAGCCTCCCTGGGGGTCCTTGGCTGCCAACAGCCAGGATCTGCAGCTCCTGGGAGACAGGTCCAAGGGTGACATGGTTTCAGCACCCAGTGTCTCACCTGGGTGCCTCTCCCCTGAGGTTCAGTCCTGGGACATTTCCTTTCCCATGGGCTCAAAGGTGGCAAGCCACCCTTCATCCACATCCCAACCCCAGAGGGGCAGAAACTGGGGTGCCAGCAGCTGTATTTTGCACCTTGAGCCCAGCCTGGCCACC
>JMFS01080707.1:0-14132 GCA_000699545.1 Podiceps cristatus
ACCTAGCTTGGTGTCGTCTGCAAACTTACTGCAGGTGCATTCAGTCTCCTCTTTATCCAACATTACATGCTACTTTAGCATAACTGTTGTTTTGGAAGGTGAAAAGGTGTATTTTTGGAACAGCTAGTAAGTAGGGTATAGAATGACTTCTGATCCATATTATGCCATTTTATTTTTTTTTTAATTTTTTTTTTTTTTTTTTTAATAATTTGGCTGAACAAAGATAAATTTCATCGTAGTATTCCTAGGCATCTATTTTTTAATTGTGTGGTGTTTCACTGAAATCACCTAATACTGTTCACAGAAATATTTCGGTCCAGTAATAAAGAAAAGTACTCATTAGAAAACAGAAAAATGAGCAGATGGACAAAACTGCAAATATTATTTCAGTTTCATCTAATTAATTGGAGAAGCAGAAAGATTCTCTCAACAACAGCATCTTCAAATGCCAGTGCTGATCTGTGTGCCCCAGAGTACAGTCCTCAGAAAGGGCTCCTTTGGACTAATTGCATCTATAGGATGGACAGAGAACCAGTTTATTTCTCTAAAAGTTATTTTCTGAATAAAAATAAAGCTCTTTATTTTCAGAGACAGTTAGCCTCCAGCCAACCTTTAAAACACAGCTGTTCTCCGTTCTCACATCTCTTATCTTTTTTATTATTATTATTGTTTCTTTTTGTTTGCAAACACTCATTCTATCCTAGCAGGATTTACTTATATCCTGCAGTGGGACAGTAACCCCCAAGAGGTAGGGGTTTATAGGAACCTGTTATGTCCCATTTTCCAGCTGTGGGAAAGTGATTCCCAGGGAAGGGAAAATGACTTGTCTAAAATCACCCAGTGAGAGTAATAATAGACCCAAGCATTCAACATTTAGGCTGTGGTCAGATGATCACTAAGATTGGATTTATGCATTACTGGATCACCTGGCAGTACAAATTTGGTGCAGGCAGGCATGCGTTCCTGTTGAATTATTCACAGCGCATCAGATAGTGCTTATGTCAGCTGGTGCCATGAGATAGCCCAGAATCAATGAATCCCATATGCCATTCATTCTCATCTCTCAGGTGTAGTTTGGGATGATGGCCTGTTGCGCTGACAAGAAAGTTAGCTCCTGCTTATGAGGCTGTTGTTACCACAGAAACAACCCTAGAAAGTACTTGTGTCGCAGGTGAGATGCAATTTGCATGTCACCAAGTGCCAGGACTTCACAGTCTCCAGGATACAGTAGGTGGCAACATGGATCTGTTGCTGGCTATGCCCCTGAAAGCCGCCCTTTCCTGCCACAGGCTGGTGATCCAGACAGTGCAGATGTGATGCCCAGGGAATGCTGTTTCACACTGGGCTGCATGAGCAGGGAAGGGAGAACAGGGGACAGAACTGATTGTTTTGCCAAACCTTTTCCCATTGCTGATAAAACTGAGTACTGTAAGGCCAAAGAATTGCAGGTTTCTGTTCCCTGAAGCATCTGGGTCTGAGAGAAGAGCTATGACTACTTGCAGAAGGTTATACTTCAAATACGGGGAGATCAGCAATATGGGGAGAACTTGTGAAAGGAGTTGTTCCAAAATATCTGCTTGCAGCTGTTTCTCGGGAAGGGATGCTCACTGAACACTGAGGAGAAAGGGAGTTTACCTATCTGGGAGGTGGCAGCTCTTGACTCCTAACATTCGGGTCCAGATCAATTTGGGGCTGAAAAGCCATGAAGACAGTGCTGAAGTTCAGAATGCACTTTGGAAGGGCCGCAGCTCATGATGTGAGTGTGACATGAAGGAATTTAGATCAAGCGACTCTCAACTGACTATGTATCCTCTCACTCTTTTCCTGGTTGTTCATCAACAACTTGGGCCACTGCAACACTGTGTTAGGGTCATCTTCAGCTGGTGTCAGAGATTTCATGAAGCTTGTGTTCTCTGCACTCCTCAACCGATGCCCTGGAGACAGGACAGTCTGCTGTCATGGTCAACCATTCATGTAATTTGGTGCTTCCAAAAATATCTTATGCCACACTTACTTCTCCTGAGAACCCTAGCACACAGTGCTTGCATTTACTTGGGGTTGTGTTTGCAGGGTTTGTCTGCTGCAATCTTTAAACGTGCAATGCCTTACTGATTTGCTAGCCCAGGCACTGGCTTGGAGTCACTTCAGGTGAGAGGCAGCAAGCTACAGCTGTTGGCACTGATGTGTCCGGATGCTCGACCTTGAGACAAAACCAGGGTGACGGGGCTCAAGGAAAATAAGATCCTCATCTTCAGAATGTCCTAGCAGAGCATATGTGAGGTCATAGGTTGAGGGAGTGAGGTCATGGTGATGACTGGTGTGATGGTGGAAAAAATGGCACTGGTAATGAAAGTATCAAGCATCAGTAGTCTTCCAAGCAGGTGGGACAAGATACAGGCTCAGTCTGCTTGTCACATCAAGAAACTGTTACTTCAAAGTGCAGGGAACAGGATGAGAGGAAAAAGATGGAGGTGAATGCTCTAGAGGCTACAGAGGGATCGGCTAATGAAGTAAGGTGGTCACCTAACACTCAGTTAAACTATATAAGTTAAAGTTCCACAGTTTCTTTTTAAATAAATGTCAATGTTTTGCACTTTTGGTCATCTTGTTTCTGATTTGGGTTTAGCTGCTCTAAGACTGAAATAACCATAGTATCTAAACATCTCCTTGGCTTCTCGACATAGCTAGATCATATGTACTTTCCCAAGTTCAGCCAAACTGAGATCATTGCAACACATTCAAAGGTGGCATGATGCAATTGTACTATATATCATTCCTCCTGATATCCTGAGTGGTTGAGTAGACAGGCAAAGCTTAAGTTATGTCTTGATCTATAAAAACATTATTTACTTTCATAGAATCATAGAATCATAGAATGTTTGGGGCTGGAAGGGACCCCCAGAGCCCATCTAGTCCAACCCCCTGCAGTGAGCAGGGACACCATTGCCTAGATCAGGTTGCTCAGAGCCCCGTCCAACATGGTCTTGAATTAGTCAGATCACATTTCTGTGTACCCATGTTTATCAGTGTATACATATAGTTCATTTCTGGGATGCAATTGTGACAGAAGCATTAGAATAGGTTGCAACTAGAGATGCAGAACAGTATGGTCTCCAAGAATCAACAATTCATCTCATGGGAAGCACTGTTGCTCAGGAAATAAGGGTGTAGTCAGATTTTCTACTGCAAATGCACCTAGAGAAGTTTAAGAAGTTATGTCTCCCAGCTCTTCGTGACCACTTAATTTTATGGCGGTACTGTTTCAGTTCATCCAGCTCAACCTACACCAGGGATGAATGTGACTTGAGAAGACCTGGCTGGTTAGGCATTGAATCTATTAGGATTTACATAATCCGTTCTGGTGGCTCAACTGTGGGTTGGTAACCACCAGCTGAAAGATGGTATATGACAACTGAGGACAGTAATGAATAGTTAGAAGTTGTAATATCTTGAAGGCTCCAATTACTGCCATTGCGACTCTGTGACTATGCCTGAAGATAGAGTGTGGGAGTGACTCGACTCTGCCAGTGACTAAGCAATTAGCCCCAAAGGCTACGTGGCACATTTCTCCGTGCCTCCATTTCCCATCTGCAGGAGAACAGTGCTGCACATTCATTTTCACTTAGCGCATTCTGCTTTGACACTAAGTGTGAGGATTCAATGTTAAACGGGAATTTCTCAAATGTATCATGAGGGAACTGAGCATCTACTGAAATATAACTGAAATGGTAGTTAGAAATTACTGGAGATGCGCCCACGTCCTTGCAGTAAGTTATACTTCATCTCCTTCATATTCTCTTTTTCATGCAGAGAGATCAGAAAGACCTTATTTCCCCGTATTAAGATCACATGGCAAGCCTTTTCTTGGAGCAAAATGCCTGCTAAAACATTTTGGTTTATGTAAAGGCACAAAGTGGTATTACCTATGGGGCTTCAGGCTGCAGGGGCCTCCAGGCAAAATACTCCACATGCTGAAGAGGAAATGCAGTTACTGAAGTCAAGTTTATGTTTTTTAACCTATTTTTCTTGAGATAACTTTGTCAGATTGTCAAACAAACTCTCCAAAGGGATTTGAGTCACAACCACATTAAACTGGAATCCAATCTTGTTATGCTGGCCTCAGCGAGTGGATATTCCCTCTGAGCAAGCCTGCACTGTATTAAGCCGCCTTCTGTTTCTTCAACCTAAGCTGTGAATGTATAATCATATTTCCTTTTGAAAATGACTTGTTTTTCTTCATTACAGAAACAGGATTGATTTTCCTACAGAGTGTTACACTTGTCGAAGCAGCTATAATCAAATTGCAGTGTAATGTCCCTACACAAGTAATTCCTACAATTAAAACTGTAACCGTTCTGGATACCTGTTGGGTTGGATTCTAATCTTCATATGTATCTGGAATAGGTCCACTGAGAACATGGGCCAAATCCACAGCTTGTGCAGATAAAAGTCACTGGAGCCCCATCTGTGGATACCAACTGTGGATATAACTACCTACTTTCAATGAAATAAACAGAGTCAGTCATTAATACTGGAATGACAAACGAAAAAATTGGACCAATAAATCAGAGTAAATTCCCTTTCACATCAATGAATGACAGAAGCTACATAATTTTTACAGTGTTTCAAACATTCCCTTCTCTAACCCTAAACAGAATTAACTGATGGTGGATGCAAGGGTAGCAATGTTTCAGTAATTAGCTCAGGAGAAGCTTCAGTGGCCCAAGAACTCCCATGCCAAGCACAGTAAAAGCACACTAGCTCAACAGGCTATATTTTGGGTGAACGTCCTTGCAACTTAATGAGACATTTGGGTCAGTCATGAAGACAGCACGAGCTAATGCTTCGTTCCTTTATAAGTGTGACTCCCAAGTGCCGCCTTTGTTGTCTCCTCAGCAAGTCCATTATTTCTTTCTGAAAACCTGTGATTAAGTTGCCCTGTCTGCTTATAGGGGATATGGAGTGCAAGATCTAGGCAAAGTTCATTTTTAGTAAAAAAAATCTCAAACAAAACCAAACAACAAAACCCAAAGCATTTAAAAATACCTTTTCTAGGGCTCTACTGTTTCCCAAGTTTCCTTCCCTCCATTGTGATTTGTACCTTTGGAGGCTTTTCTTCCTTTGTCTTCCTCCATCAGAAAAGTCCCAACTGAATGGACTTTAGTTTAGCAATTTTCAGGTTTGCTGAAGAAGTCCTCCTTAACTGACCTGTCCTTGAATATCTGCAAAATGGAAATTATAATCAAACCCAGCAAAGAGGTGCAAACCATTCTGATCCCGCAGGTCATTCCCCAGACTTTCAGTAATCATTTATAGCCCTAATAAGGGTGTGCCAATTTGTTCAAATTCACCTTTCCTGGATAAAACTTCAAAGAGAAGGCAAATATGGCTGCCTTCCCTAGCCCATCACACTTTTCCCATGCACCAGTCACCGATGATGAAGCCACAACCCTCCCTCAATGGACTGATGCTCATTCACATGCTCTGAGTCTCCCTTTTTTCTCTCTCACACATACACAAACACATGCACAAACCCATACACTCCTGCAAAACACTGAGAACTTAAGTTAATAGCAAATAATTAAGAGAAAATACATTTTAAATACAAAGCTGAATCGCAGCTCCCACTGCCTGGCAGCAGTTAGGTGATATAAAACCAGCTATAAACTTGCCCTAAAGGGCAGATCTGGATTTCCTCCATTACAGTGGGATGGATGCTCACAGCAGTACAAACAGCAGTGCCGCTGAATTTGCAGCTCCACCTATTTTCTGAAGGTCGGGTGGCCTGATCCCCTTACAGACAGATGTCACTGCATGTGCACACGCAAACACAGACACACACACACAGAAGCGAGTGAAAATAAACAAAGTATTCGCCAGCATGCTTTCACTTCCATCCACTTAGTGTTATCTATCGTAGTCATTCCATTGGAGAACATCATGTTATTAAGGGAGGCCAGCTCTGCCAAGTGTTAGTCCCCCAGAGGGGACTCACCCATGTGTTAAACATTTTAGCTCTCGTAATAGAAGACTATGCTCTCTATTTCAATGACAATTCACTTAGTGTTTACAGATGAGATACTTGGGAGTGCATCCCAGCAAGCGGTGTTCGCTTTTGATACTGAGAGAGCGGGCAATAAAACCACGTAGTGCATACTGTTTGTGAGACAGATGCATCTTGTGGCAGCCAGCAAACCAGATACTCAAGTCCATCTCAGGCACTTAATGTGCATCAGCCTTGCCCAGTTATGGAGAGCCCTGAACACACTTGACTCCCAGAGGCAGCAAGTAGTTAGGAGAGTGGAATGGCTGGAGAGCTTCAGAAATGCAGCGTCCCTTTACAATTAGGCAAACAAACCACTCCTTTCTAAACAACAGTCATTCCGAAGGCGTCCTGCAACAGAAAAGATGGAAATATCTCAGGCTGCTTCATCTGCTTTAGAAGGGAGAGCAGACTTCACACAACCTTGTTGCTGTAAACACGAAGAAGGAAAAAAGCAGGGAATTACAGGAGGGGATTACAGATTCCTCACAAACTCCTTCACCCAGTACTCTTCTAAAACAGTCTGGCCTCCTGAAGCGGCACGTGCTTTGGAAGGATGTTCTAGTTTCAGTTTCCTTTAAGTAGATTTGACTTTGTCTCATTTAAAGCGAATGTGTTGCCTTGTTGACATGAAAGTTTTGATGACACACCACCCTAATTGTTCACTGCGCTAGAGAAGCACAAACCTGCAGCCAATGCTCTATGACATGTTTTTGCGCTTCTCGTTGTTATAGTTTTCCACCAACTGATCATCACAGCAAGTCAACCTGCAAATAAGTACTCCTGAGCACTTTAATGAGGCCCTTATCTCCGGCCAACTTAGGAATACTCATTGGGCTCTCCCCTGTTGAACAGCAGCAACTCCAAATAACCCTCCCATTAAAACGAACGCGCTGCTGTCAGAGATGTCAGGTTGAAGGGGCGACAGGCTTCTGAAGCTGCTGTTGCATCATTCTTTTGCTGGGCCAAGGTACAGTGCCTACTGGAGTGATTAGAGCAATTACTCAGCACTGTTTGTCACAGTCAATCAGATCTGACCAGCATGAACGCAGCTGTGACCTAGACCTGCCTCTCTAGCAAAGCATTATTATTGGTTGTCATCTTTGTCTTCAGTAGCTCTATGTGTGTGCCTAAGTTGGAAACACACTAAGAAAACTTCCTAGCAATTATTTCTCTTTCATTTCTCTCCTTGATGGGCCGCTCCAATCATCTGATCCATCTTCTCCTTTTGTCTTTCTGCCTATGTTCCTGGTACTGTGACTTTCTGCCAACGAGTTAACTAGCAAAAGCCACTTGTGAGCCACTGATGTCACCTCTTCTCTTCTGTTACTTTAGCATGAACCAGAGAAGTCTACTTGTTGGGAGCTAATGGAAGATATGAGAGAAACCCTGATCTTTGCAAGCCCAGATCTCTGTACATCTCCTTTGCAGCACTTTCTATGGCAAATGCAATCTAGTATGAATATTTCATAGTAGACTGCTTCTTAAGATTTAAATATGTATATAAAAACATGTTGCTCAAATTCATGTGAAGAAGTTCTGCAATTTGTCTTTTCTGTTTTTTTTTTTTTTTTTTTTTTTTTTTTTGTATGTCTGGAATCAGGGTATTTAATGAGAATTATGCTTGAACCCTTGACACTAGTTGCCTGGCCCTTGTACCTGACTACTGGTTCTCACTCTTGCTTTGCATTTCATCTTAAGCTTTGCTTGAGATCTGCAGTTAAGCAAGGACAAGCACATCTCTGCTCTCTACTTTTCTGCTTTCACTACACAGACAAAAGTATCCAGCTGTGCTGCACCTCTGAACTGAAACCTTCCTTCCTCTTTTTTTCTTTTTTTCCTATGCACATACAATAACGATACTTCATCAGTATTATCAAAGAAAGAGCCAGAAGGCATAGAGACATATGTTTCAGGAGGCTGAGATGTCACAGTGGTATAACTTCAGACAGATGAGTGGGTGAGGGAACTTGAGGCTGCCTAGTACTATTCGACAGCACACCAATACAAATACCCTGCACGCAGATGTGTGAGGGAAACTATAGGACATAATTTCATGCAGGTCATGTCAGCAGAGGTTCTTACACTGATTCCATCAGCTGTTAATGAGGAAAATAAAATGCTCATGACAAGAATGTGTGTGTGAACAGTAAGACTTCAAATCTCAGTAAGGGCGAGATCTTAAATGTGCATTATTGTGATTATTGTTATTAAGAAAAATGCCTGCATTGTTACTTGCAGCTAATACTAGTAGTGAAGGAATAGGGGCCCTCTGATCGTGAACAATCCCAGCAGTGCCTTTGTCACATTAGCACAGTAATTTCAGTATTGCTTTTAAAACAGCTGTTCAAAGTAATCAGTTAGCAACACAGCATTAACCACACAATGCTTTGTAATTATTTTTTCAGGAAGTAGCTGCATATGACAATTTCTAATATATACTGTACTCTATGATGGTCTAAGGACCTTGAAGTTCAGATAGCTTCCCAAATACTTTGCTAGTATCAGGAAACACGTCTAGCTTACACAGGCCACTGGTGATGATTCTTTTACACACCCCCTTTTCACAAATGAATTCTGCCGCAATTGAGTGGCTTTACACAATGTGATTTGGCAGTAGTCTAGAATTTATTTACACCCTCATGGCAAATCACCGGATTAGATTGTGATATTTGATAGCACTCTATTATTAGTTGGTTAACAAGGTGATTCAACAAAATTTGTTCTAATCAAGCAGCGATTTAGTTAAAGATTAAAAAATGGCAAGGTTCACCCTATTAATGTAAGGAAGGAGTCTATCAGGGAAAATCAGGACAGAATTGACTTCACTGAATAAAACGACACAAAGGGTAAGGAGGACCCTCCCATTGAGTCACAAGGTTTGGAAAGGATCCCCTTGCTTTCTAAACTCCCTCAGAGAGGAATCTAAGGGCGGCTCGATCCAATCCTAGTCCAGACTTGGTCAACAGTTCATGTCTAAAGGATTATATGTATATGGGAGTAGTGTACCATTGAGTCACGAGGTTCAGAGAGGACCCTTGCTTTCTAAACTCCCTCAGAGGGGAGTCTAGGGGCAGCTGGATCCAATCCTAGTCCTAGACTTGGTCAATGGTTTATGTCTAAGGTACGTTCACAGTTTAAAGTAAATTGCTAGTAACACTTAATCATTGACTAATTCAACATTTACAAAGTGATTGAATTAGTTCATGCACACATAATATTCACATAAATGTGCAAAAGGTATAGCTGTTAAAAATTTCCTTTGAGTTCAGTCAAATATTCACGTTGAATGCTCTGGCATTTCTCAACGGGTGAGGGTTGAGCCTCAAGGAGCAGGGGGATTTCAGCCCGGGTCTCATTGTTGGCTTTCGGTGATGGTCCTCCGATTTTCACAGATTCGAGAGCTGCAAGCTCTGAGAGAAGTCCCACTGAGAGGAGATGCTGGGTGCAGCCTGCTGTGGCCCAGGAGAGCTCAAAGGGCCTCACTTGGGACCACTTTATACGGTCACAAGATGATTTGCTTTAGTCATCAGTAAATTTCCATCCTGGCCACAATTTGTGTCATCCCACTCTCATTCCATTCTTGTTCTCCACCAGGGTCAGGCATTATCAAAGCTTCTGATACAGACAGTGCTGCTGCCCATGTCAGCCATGCAAGACTTCCTGATACAGTCAAGGGATGCTTCACTGCTCAGCTCATTGCACAAGGCCAAGGCCTGGGAACCAGAGCTGTTCATACAAGTGGTCCAGGGAAAGAAAAGGGAGGGTGGGGAGGATGCACCACCACACCCTTGAACTATCTTTTTCCAGCTTGTTTGAATCAGAAATTCAGCACTGTGATACTCTTTGGATACCATGGATAAAAGTACTGGGAAGCAAGGCACAACAAAGAGTATTTCAGCGCTCTGTCTTTAGTGATAAAAAACTGGGATGCTTTGTAGTTTGTCAGATCCTTAAATCCTTTGAAAAGGTTTAAGGATAAAAATCTACAGTTAGCTAGAAAATAATACACATTTGCAATAATAGACTAAAATTACAAATACATGAAGTAAGAAAATGTATTACTAAGATTATACTTAATAAGTATCCTTCTTAGCTGATTTAGCATCTCAGCTGCCTGTCAGACAAGTTGATTAGCCTTTACATTGTACCCCAGGGCTGGCATATCCTGGCAAAATCTTAAAGGTATATCTTGGCTTCACTAAGGGCAAATCGTGCCTGCCAAATTTGGTGGCTTTCTATGATGAGGTTACCGTGTTGGTGGATAAGGGAACAGCAACTGATGTCACCTACCTGGACTTGTGCAAAGCATTTGACATTGTCCTGCATGACATCCTTGTTTCTAAAGTAGTGAGGCGTGGACTAGACAGATGGACCACTTGGTGGATAAGGAGTTGGCTGGATGGTCTCACTCAAAACGCTGCTGTCAATGGCTCAGTGTCCAAGTGGAGACCAGTGATGAGTGGCGCTCCTCCGGGGTCAGTATTGTGACTGGCGCTGTTTAACATCTTTGTCATTGACATGAACAGTGGGATGGAGTGTCCTCTTAGCAAGTTTGCTGATGACACCAAGCTGTGTGGTGCAGTCGACACACTGGAGGGAAGGATGCCATGCAGAGGGACCTTGACAGAGTTGGGAGTACTGCGTTCAGCTCTGGGCCCCCCACACAAGAAGGACATGGACCTGTTTGAGTGAGTCCAGAAGAGGACCACATCGATCAGAGGGCTGGAGCACCTCTCCTATGAAGACGGGCTGAGAGAGTTGGGCTTGTTCAGCCTGGAGAAGAGAAGGCTTCAGGCAGACCTTCTAGCAGCCTTCCAGTACCTAGAAGAGGGCCTACAAGAAAGCTGGAGATGGGCTTTTGACAAGGGTGTGTAGTGATAAAAGAGGGTAGATTTCGATTAGATCTAAGGAACAGGTTGTGCAGAGAAGCTGGGGATGCCCCCTCCCTGGAAGTGCTCAAGCCCAGGTTGGATGGGGCTTTGAGCAACCAGGTGAAGTAGAAGGTGTCCCTGCCCATGGCAGGGGAGTTGGAACTATATGATCTTTAAGGTTGCATCCAACCCAAACTATTCTGTGGCTCTATGACCTTTTTTTCTCACTAATAAAGGTCGTTGACAGAGCCATCCAGTGCAACTGCTCTGCACAATCTGTTTCTTCTATAGCCCAGAGAAGAGTAGTTGTCTCTTCCTGTTTACTCTCCTTTATTGACAGTAAGGAGGTAATGCAGGGGATCATTTTTTCTTTAAGGTTACCAATTGCTTATCTTAATTGGCAGATTCCTGGCTTCAGCTTTAATCTGTCTATTCTTGCAATCTAGGACACAATAGCAAAGCTTTATAAATCTTACAGCAATTGTCCGTAGATGCATCTTATTAAATGTAACTGTAATCAGGCTTTTAACACCTACCTATGGCCTCTAATTAAAAATGAAGGATAAAACCCTGGTTTTGATTTAGTGGCATCCACATACTTGCTGTTTGTTAGTTAAGGGCGTTCACTAGGGTCTTTTCACACTTACAAGGGAAAGCTAGATATTCTGAGGGCAGCCATAACCACGCCAAAACTCTGTCATCTGACTCAGTCTCATGCTGACCATTTGCACCGACTGTTGTGACATTTCTTTAGTCTGAGGCGGGAAAAAAGAGAATGTTGGTACAGACTTGCTTAAATGTTCTTATAATTAATTACTAGCAAATGAATGGTCATGAAGGTGATATGGCATATAAAATAACTAAAAAACCTCAAAGGTTCGAAGAGTTGAATGTTTTCTTGAATCTAAGAACTGAGTTTAATTACATGGCTGCAAAATGGGTTTTAATCAGTTAACTTGTTTTCTGCTGTGCAGCCAACAGTTTGCTGTAGGGGCATTGCCACTTCTGCTGCAACTTCTCCCCTTGTAAGAACTGGTTTGAGAGTATGTCCTGATACCCTCAGAGAAGACACTGATTTTGGTGATTCTCCATGTGGGTGAATGCACCGCAGGACCAGACCCGTAATGGGACTTAAACTGGCAAGTACTCTTTCTCACTGTTGCTCTACCCTCAGGTTTGGAGGCTGTGCAAGTGGACATGCTTCTGCTGTTGGTGAAAGACTTTGTAGTATAGACTCTACTTGTAAAACTCAAGAAACAGTGGAGATTAGCGAAGTCAGTGGAAGTGTTAAGTACATATGGAAGACACAGCCAAGGCATCAACTTGGTAGACTTTTCAAAATCTTGAACTCCAGAAGATTCACCTATCCATATAAAACGGTAACTAAACAGTAATCACTTTTGTGCCCTATTATTTTCTTAAAACGCTTTGAGGTCCTACATTAACTTATGTCTCACACTGGCAGTTCTCCCACTGTGAGATAGCTATTAAGTTCAATCAAGGATGTTTTTTTATAAATAAAAATCCATAAGAAAATAAGGTTAATAACACCTCTGAAACTAAACAATTTTCCCGGTGCAATAAGTTCACTACTTGACTGAACTAATGATATAGCACTACTCTCAAATTAATTGTTAGGAAAGCTATAACTGTTTGCAACTTTGCCAACATTGATCTAGGGGAAGAATGGCAGATCTCACCAATTCTGAAAATTTTTGCAAATGTTGAGGAGAAAGCAAAGAA
The DNA here is from genome assembly GCA_000699545.1 of Podiceps cristatus. NCBI lineage: Eukaryota > Metazoa > Chordata > Aves > Podicipediformes > Podicipedidae > Podiceps > Podiceps cristatus. The sequence continues at coordinate 12,661 of JMFS01080707.1, forward strand.
AAAGAAAAGTGAGGCTGTTGGATCTGATTCCACTGCAGCTGATTGCATCAGGCAGCCTGTCTCCATCTGAGTTGGTAGCTGTCTAAGTACAGTACAAGGCTGAATCTTTTTGCATCCATTAAATCTGAATGGATTTAATAAATTCAAATATCGGCTTTCTTTTTCCTGATTTACTGATTTTCCCTGTTAAGAACTGACTTCTCTCTATGTAGCTGAATCATCATTATTGTTATTACCTGCTATTTTAATCACAGACAATATGCCCAGTGTTGTACAAGATTAAAATAGTCTCTTTTAACAATGATTTTATCATAGAATCATGGAATCTTAGAATGTCCTGAGCTGGAAGGGAACCACAAGGATCACTGAGTCCAACTCTCGTCCCTGCATAGGACAACCTCAAGAATCACACCATGTGTCTGCAGATGTTGTCCAAATGCTCCTTGAATATTGTCAGGCTTGGTGCCGTGACCGCTTCCCCAGGGACCCAGTTCCAGTGCTCCACGACCTTCTGGGTGAAGAACCTTCTCCTATCCAGCCTAAACTTCCCCCGGCACATCTTCCTGCCACCCCCCTTGGTCCTATCATTGGTCACCAGAGAGAAGAGATCAGCGCCTGCTCCTCCTCCTCCCCTTGTGAGGAAGCTGTAGACCACGATGAGGTCTCCTCTCAGTCTCCTCAGGGGTGAACAGATTGAGTGACTTCAGCTGCTCCTCATACATCTTCCCCTCTAAACCCTTCACCAACATCATGGCCTTCCTCTGGACACTCTCCAGCAGCTTTATATCCTTTTTATACTGCGGCACCCAAAATTGCACATAGCACTCAAGGTGGGGCAGCACCAGTGCAGAGTAGAGCGGGACAATCACCTCCCTTGACCAACTGGCGATGCAGTGCTTGATGCACCCCAGGAGACGGCTGGCCCTCTTGGCTACCAGGGCACACTGTTGGCTCATGTTCAACTTGCCATCAACCAGAACCCCCAGATCCCTTTCTGCAGGGCTGCTCTCCAGCCTCTCGCTCCCCAGTCTGTAGGTACATCCAGGGTTGCCATGTCCCGGGTAACTTATGATTAAAAATTTAGAAGGTCGGTTAGCACCACAACCAGTCTCGAGATAGTGACTGTACTTAGCCATCTGGAAGAAAGATTTACCAGAAAAGATAACTAATAAATAACTAAATAACCTTTTCCAAGCCTTGTAGAAAGCTTATACTTTTCTACTTGCTTTTTTGAAGCACCTTAGAGAACATTATTGCTACAGATAAGCGCATGGGCTTACCCAGGTTAGTTTCAAATGGTCTATGGGGTTAGCTGTGGCAGCTGGAGCCCCCCTGAGTTAGTTACTCTGCTAAGAAGCAGAAGATTAAAGCTTTTATGGGAATGGATTACACTTATACAAAGCAATGCTCAAGCTGATGAACAGCACAAAGTCATTGTTTGATTATTACATGTCAAATTCCACCCCCCCACC
>JMFS01080711.1:0-13867 GCA_000699545.1 Podiceps cristatus
ACTAGCTCCGTCCTGGCTGGAACCAGGACATCTTTAGATCAACTTTGGATGTTATGCTAAGAACTCTGCCAGTGGAAGACTGTGACAGAGTATTACTGATTTTAGCAAGCTATATAGCTTATAATATATATTTTGTAATAGATGAAAGTCGGGCTATAGTATTTATCTTACAGAACAAGGACTAAATTTTTGTCTTTTTTCCACTTTGTTGTTCTTAATTGCTTTGTCTCTTCTCCTGCCAATCTATATATCTTTAGGAAAGCAAAAGTGTTTGAAGCAGTGGTTAAGTGCATTCTTTCTCATTTTTCTCCTTGCTGATGGAGTAATTCGTTGAACTAAGAAGATAAAAATAGAAAAGAATTTAAAATCCAATATCTAAACCAGTATTATTTTCAAATATATACTTCCATATTTCCCTGCATACCTTAGCAGGTTGAATCTTAGTTGTTTATGTAGTTCTAAAAGGATACAAAACGTGAAAAGGAAGTAAAGGAACATTTGAAACAAATGAAAATGCAGAAACAATACTGATAAAAAATGAATTATTTATTATCCAACGTTTCTTCCTATTATTTAGCTCATATAACGATAATGTACAGTCTTCTTTGAGAAAGTGTCCAAAGGCTGTTGTCTACCAGAGAGTAATTCAGATAGTGGTGGTTCAGTTCAATTTTTCTGCAGTAGAATGTGATTTTTTTTCCCAAGTGTATGCTAAAGAGTGTCTTCAAAGTTCCAGATGCACAGGGAAGTCAAGGAACTTTATCCAAAGTGCTTTAACAAAAGCACAGGTTTACTGGTAATATTGTTACTCGTGATATCCCTGACGAACTTTTAAAAATAAGATCTTTAAGATAACTAAACTATTGGCATCCATATTTGAAGTGGTTCTTAGCTTTTTGTTAACCAGCTTAGTTTACCTGTTTCGAAGGATGTCGTAAATAAAATCAAGGAACCTGTGTCATTAATCTTAAACTGCTATTAGGATAAGACTGAAATATACTGAAATAGCTGGAATGACCTCCCTCCAGTAATTCTATCCTCCTTTCAGTAATTCTAGCCAGTGTTTTCTGAAAGTGGGAAATAGAGTTTGATGCCATAGTTTAAGGAATGGCAGTAGCAAGTATTTTGCAGCAAATATTGCAAAATAAGTCAGATGTCATTCAACATGGAGAAGAAATACCTTTCTTCATTCTTGGTTGCAGATGATCTTGTTAAATACGATTGCTTTGGTTCTCTAAATATATATTTAGACGGAAACCCCACAAGGAATGTTCTCATAGCCATAGGCAGCACAGTATGTGGTTACTCTTGGGTAAAACAATGACGTGCCTCTTCCAGAACTTGCTTTTACAAAGATCTACAACAAAAACAATGACAAATTCCAGTCAGCTTGTTTTCTTAGGAAGTGGTCTGCATACAGTACTTCTTGTTTTAGATGGACCTGGGCCTTCTTGAAAACTAATAGAAGGTAAAGGAAAAACATTCTTGAGTTTGTCCTCTGTTCACTAAAAAGTTTTTGTGCTAGCAATTACATTTCATAGGTTTTAATTTTTCCTTATGATACACTTACTAAAATATAAGTAAAATCTTTAATTCTTAAAGATACCATGTCATCTTTGGAAGCAGTTTGAAGAACATATGCAATGCATCAGACATATGTAGCAAGAACTTCATTTATTTTGAATTGACTTTCAAGCTAAGAATGGAGTATTGTTTGATTTACACTGAAAGGCAATGGACCATGTGAGCTTTTAAAATGGGGAGAGAAAGGATGAGTAGATTTAAGATACCACAGCTGAATGTTGCCAAGAGAAATAGCAAGTTCAGGTAAAGCTTGTTGCAAGAGTTTTAACTTCTTTAAATTACATTGTATGGCATGGAAGGCACACAATTAATGGATTAAAAACTTGCTCATTACTTAAAAGATTTTTAACAAGGAGAGATCATTAAGGAAGACTTTTGAGAGACCAATGTTTCCTAGTAATCTAGACACTAATGCTCTATGTCATTAACTTTTATGTCAACGTTCTATGTTAAGAGGTGGGCCTGGGTGATCCTCATGAGGTTCAACAAGGCCAAGTGCAAGGTCCTGCACCCCTGGCTCTCGGGAGATTGTGTTGTGGCCTTTCAGTACTTAAATGGGGCCTATCAGAAAGATGGAGAATAACTTTTTAGCCTTCTGTGATAAGACAAGGGGTAAGGGTTTTAAACTAAAAGAAGGGAGATTCAGAATAGATATACAGAGGAGAGTTTTTACAATGAGGGTGGTGAAGCACTGGAACAGGTTTCACAGAGAGGTGGTAGAAGCCCCATCCCTGGCAACATTCAGGGTCAGGCTGGAGGGGGCTGTGAGCAACCTGATCTAGTGAAGGTGTCCCTGCTCATGGCAGGGGGGTTGGACTAGATGGGCTTTAACGGTCCCTTCCAACCCAAACTATTCTATGATTAATAGAGTTGCAAATAAAATAAGAGAGGTAGTGTTGGTACTGGAGGGCTGGGGATGTGGTTAATTTGATGTCAGTTTTTAAAGAAGATGTGGGGGTGCTTACAAGGCCCACAATGGACAAAGTGCTCTTGATAATGGATAAAGTGCACCTGTTAAGTTAGGAATATGTGTGTGAATAATGTGTGTGAATGGAGTACCAAAACTCAGTGAGAAGGTATTTTCCTAACGTTTTGTTAGAGAGGGTAGCAATCATCAGATGGATTAAACAGTAACCAGGGAATTACATATAGACTTTTGAAATTTAAAAAAAAAAAAAAAAGTAATTGGTTTGAAAATCAATGTAAAGGAAGAACAAAAATGTGTACCAATGGGGAAGAACCTTGGAGGGAGAACACAGCAGCAGTAGTAACTAGCTTTCCCACTGCTGGAAGTGACCCCACTGGCAATATGGTACTGCCTGGGCCTGATGATGCTGGACATCACCTGTGTGTAGCTAGTAGATGGATAGTATAGAATGCAATAAGTAGGGACTGAAATATTGGGGGGGTGGGATGCTTTTACTGATGTGTACAATAGTGGATTGTAAGGAACTTCATGGATATGCATAAAGTGAGGACACAGTGGGGGAGATTTGTATGAGGAGGGAAAACTGGGCTTCTGGAATCCCTGATTTGGATAAAACTATAAAGCAGGTTTTTTTCATCTTGGCTCTTGAGATTTTAAGAACCAAAAACTCGTAAGCATGGTTTCTGTATTGGGCAAACTAATAGATACATGATTAAATATGACACACTGGGGAGAGCAGCATGGCAACAGAAGGAAGTCTTGCCTCATGTATCTACTCAAGTTCCTTGAAGGCATCAACAGGAACGAGCGCTACTGCTGACAGTCCACTTGAACTGACAGTTTTGTCATCAAATAGGTTTGAAGAAGTTACAGAATGAGGTCTAATAAGTTCCCATGGATTAATAAGGAAGTGATAGGTGTAAATTGCCACTTTTCAAGGTGAAAGGAAATCAGTGCTTCCCACAGGGGTTTATGTTACAACCTTTGCTATTTAGTGTTCATCTCTTTCTGAAAGCTTGACAGTTGGCTGTTGGCCTTAAGCTATTTGGAAGGATAAAGAGAGGGGGCAAGCTGTGAAGAAGGATAGGTGGAGTCCTGTGCAGAAGAACTATGCAAGAGTGTTATCTGCCATTTTATTGCTCTGTTGGAAGGAACTGTAAAGTGATGTGAATGAAGAAGCAGATCATACATTTTCCCTATAAAATGCCTGTAAAATGATTTGCTCTCAGCAGACAATTTCTGTTCAGGAGCAGGGTCTTTTGGTTAGAACAACATAATCAAAAACCCCTCTAAATATTCAGTGGACACAAGAGCAAACAACATTTAGAGTTATTAGGAGAGAAAAACACTTTCAGTGCTATAAATTCTGTGTGTATGCACAGCTTGAATACAGTCTAGAAAAAGCTCAGGACATGACACCGGGTGAGCTAAAGTATGGAAGTGCTTCTGTAGAAGGAATGACAACAGGCTGATTTGAGTGAGGTGCGTTAAATAATGACTGACATGGAGAAAAGGATGAAGGGAATAATTGTCAATTTATTCAAATTAAATTCAAAGGTGACATTTTCAAATAAAATGTTTTTACATGTTGCACAGGCAGCTGTGGAACTTTGCTGCAGATTATTGCACATATTAAAGGTTTACAGCTTTCAAAAAGCTACTGTACAAATTTATAGCTACTAAACCCCTTCAAGATGGTAGTTTCAAGGTAGTCTGCCTAAAAACCAGGAGTATGTTTTGGGAGGCAGCCTCTCAGTGAGAGATTTAAAGGGACCATTCCAGGTCATAACCTCAACACAAACATAAACTGTAGTGTGATTAATAGCATCTATCTTTGAGTATGTGAAAAGAAGACTGTCAAGTGTGAAGTCATTCTTTCTTTGTCCACAGCATTTAATAAAATAATAGAATAAAATTTGACTGCAAAATGTTCAAGTATGTGTACTGCAAAAGATGTGAAAATATTGGAAGCATTGCCACAAGAATGAAGATGTTCAGTAGTTGGTCATTAAAAGAAACTAGTGGGTTTTTCTTGTTACATTGCAAGATTGAAGACTTTTATGTGTGGTCACGTTAGAGCTGTCTTCATGTCACACCAGAATGCCCTCATCATTCACGTGGTGTACATACTAATTCACATCCTTTGGAGTTAGATTTAAAGAGGACGGGAAAATTATATGTGGACTGGTAGGGAGCAGTACATAGTCCTGCTAATACATGCAATCACAATGCAAGCCAGCTGTTCAGATTAGCTTTTGAGAGAATATGGATCACTGGAGACAGATACTGAAAAACAGAAAAGATGTTCACTAGTAGGGGGCTCTTAAACTGCCTACGCAAAGAGATAAAAATGTACTTCCTAATGATGAAAGTAACTTAGATTTTGGAGTACTTTATCAAGGCAGATGCTGTGTTCCGTATTACTTCAAGGAGTTCTAGGACACATAAAGGATGTTTAGATTGAATTGGGAGAAACTTACCTCCTACTAGCAGAAGTTGAGAGATAGTAGAGGTAGTACATAGAGGACTGTGACTCTTATCTTGATGTGTGATGAAATCCTCTTCCTTTGAGAAGAGTGAGCACATGCATATATTGCATACAATATCTTCTAGCTATCATAGTTCCTCGTTGAGGTAGACATTGCAGTGAAAGTGCTTCATCTGTTAGTTGTTAGTTGCCTTTTGAAGTGAGGAGGAGTTGCCTCATGAGGGGGGAAAAAAAAAAAAAGGAAGAAAATGATACATATTCTGATAAGGAGCAGAGAAAAGAACTCACACCAAAAAAACTTCAAATGCTAAATATGGGATACTGGGCTTGATGTGGAGCATTACTGTGATGAAGTCTCTCTCAGGTATTTTTTCTCATTCAAGCATTTAGTGTTATGTTTTGGTTCCCTAAATAATTCTCTCTCCAGGTCAGTTCAGAAGGAACTTTGGAGGGAGGCATTTCTAACCTCCAAAAACATGGATGACAGGGTTCTCTTGCCTGAAGTTACTCGCAGAACCCTTTCTTTTATACTGAAAACTTGTTTTTTGGGGGTTAGTTGGTTGGGTTTTTTTGTTTTCGTTTTTTTTTGTTTGGTTTTGGGGTTTTTTTGTGTCAGCTAGTTTAGTCTAATGCAGCTAAATTAAATGTTATTTAGAAATAAATGTTATGCTGAAATTCCTTAATATAGAATAAATGAGTTTACTTCATAGTTTGTTCTATGCAATTATGTGGCTTATTGCATACTATATATCTTCCTAAGCATCGATGTTCTGAAATTCTATCACCAATAAACCATCAGAATGAAATATTGGCTCTGTTGAAATCAATAGCAAAATGCTTATTGACTTCTTTTGAATCAGCATTTCACCCAAATTGTTTTATGTACAGAGAAGAAACCTCTGTGCTCTTCTATAAATGTCATGGGACTGGAAATCTGCACTAGGTCAAAGTCAAAGGGAGGTTTTGTAACTAAAGCTTCATACTGTGTATAAACTAAAGAAATAGGCATGTGGCAAAAATTGTTTCTCTTGTTTCTGGATATTTTTTTTGGTTTTGGATTTTTTTTTTTTTTAATAAAGGATACTTTGAGAAATAACCTGTTGTGATAAAAGAATTGCCTAATTAGCCTATAAAAACTGAAAGGGATCTTGGAAGTCGAGAGAGGTGAAAAGGGGCAAAATTCATCACAAAGCCAATGACTGCTCCTCCAATAGTAGGAACAACCCTTTGTACTAAAGTGATGGGATGTGTGGAGAAACAGTCTTCACATTACATGTTCATGTTGTTAAAGACAAACCTGCCTGTGTAGATGAGTTTTGAAAACTGAAAAAAACACTGCATTTTCTTGGAATTGTTGACTGGAGTTTTGTTGTAATTAATTTACAGAAAACAATAAAGACCTCACTAGATCTTGCCATCTCATTCAGCAATGAATTAGTGAATTAATTAAATTCCAAGAAATACAGCAGGTTGAGGCAGTGTTCTGCCTGTCAGACCCTGATTCAGCCTCAGCTTGTGAATAAGTTTCATTCCAGCTACATCTAAAATGCAAACTTTTAGTTTTTGCTTAGTTTCAGTGGGCTGCAGTACTCTGAAAGTATTAAGAAAATACTGTATGTATTGTAAAAGTCTTCAATTTTAATCAGATTTGACATGCTGTATTGAAATTCTGTTGTGACAAAAGTATCAATGAAAAATATTTTTAAAATTCTGTGTTTACTTACATTGTCCAAGTTTGTGTACAGTGGGGCTAAACTTAAGGAACTCAATGAGTAAGCAGTTTGCCATCACATACGTGAAGTCAGTGTTTTACCTCCTTACATTATGCTAACCTTGTAAGCCCAGACATCCATGCTCTTTTCTGCCACTTTGCTAGAGAACCATGTCTTAGGTTCACCATATGTGCAATAGGTGTTGCGATGCTAGATGTTTCTGTTTGTTAAAAATTTTCAGTTAGGTGCTATGGGTACCACAATAGAATACAAAAGTTTTTGGCGTAAAACAAACAATTGGGAAAAAATACACTTTTAACAGAAAAATTAAACTGTAAAAAAATTCAACTGTAATGTAGATAATTTAAAAGTCTAGAAGTTTGGATCTTTCCAGATGCCAAGAAAAAAGGAAAATGATACTTAATTATCTCAAAATTGATGAACTTTCTGAATGTTCTCAAAGCACTCAGTCATCTGGTACTGTGATGCATCTAGGTATCTGAATGCTAAATTTGTAACTACTTAAAATACCTAAAAAAAAATGACATGATAGTTCATTACTAGAACATTTTAAAAAAACTGCTTGAATGCAGATCTGTCTGACAGTGCTTCCAGATCTTTGATCAGTTTGTCAGGCTGTTCTTGTGCATTAATTTGAACAATTCTTTTATGTTACTTTACTAGACAACACATGGTCCTTAACATGTTCAGCTTTTCGCCTTCATCCTGAATCTTCAACTCTTTTTCTTGCCTTGGTGGTTATTTTTGTCTTAAGATATAAAATTTTTCTTCTTGTGCATGAAAACTATTGACCTATTCTTGCAGTTCCTCATACGATGAAGTAATCAACCCATGCACTATATGCATGTTTACACTTGCTGAGCAAATTGTTGTCTCTTAAAGCTTCCCAAACTTTCCTGTTCCACCTATGTTACAGCATTTCACAGGTAAAATAATAGTACCAACTTTGTTTTGCACGTTCCTAGACAGCAGGTAATTCTGATCTGCAACTTTTATTGGCAACTTTGCAGCAGACTATTCAATGGAATGCTTTGGTTCCATATAGGATATAGAAATCCCACATTGACCATTGCTAAGTGTTTACCAAATGAAAAGCCCCTAGTGAGGTACAAAGAGTGTTTTAATTCTTGTATAATGTTTTTTGGGGGTTTTGAGGGTTTGGTTTTTGGGGGGGCAGGTCAGGGGCTGTTTTGTTTTTCACCAAAAGAATATTCTGTAACTTGTAAATTCTTTTCACTTCCTGCTGGTCTTGAGAGGTCAGTTTTCTCCAGACATCTAGCCTGAACAGACTGAACACATCTTTTCACTGCCATTCAGCCTGAGGACATCCATAGAAACATTTTTCAGACCTGGAACTTTTTAAGTTTTGCATGTGCTCTATTTTGTATTTCATTTATGTTTATATTTCACTGTGATATTCTTTCACCTGCTTAATCAGTATCATGTAGTGCGATTCTTCTTTGTATGGTTTCTTACAGTGTTATTTCCATTCTAATCCATGTTTGTGTGTGTCTTTTTTTTTTTTTTCCCTTTTGTCCCCCCAAGTGGTAATCTGCATTTTAACCCAGAAGAGCCCTCAAAATCTTTAACATCTCATTGGATTTACTTACTTTGTTGCTATCTCCTTCATGGTATATCAGGTTTTCAGAGATTCTGACGCTTGGTATATCAGTTTTTTAGCAATTTAACTTCTGGATCTTGTCCTATCTCTTTTGCCTATTCAAGGTGACCTTCTCAGACAGGACGCTGATCTTTTTTTTTCCCTTTTCTTTTTAGTATGTCCTCATCTACCTCTTTCAGGCATTGTAGTGCTTTCACATTGAAGATATGAATGCTATTATGTGAAATTTGTTGTTGACATCAGTATTGTGCCTTTTTCTGGGTAAATTAATACACTGTTCTAAAACATGAACCATCTAAGATTTTTGCTTTTCAACAACTTTGCCCAAATTAATAGTACTTATTTGCAAATTGCCCTCATTTCTGCAAAGCCATCATCTACTAAAGGGAAGTTATTTCTTCTCTGTTACTTACTGCAGAGAAAGGAGTATCACTTACCGTGAAGTATTGTATCTGCTCTTTCAAATATCTACTTTGTATTTCAGTGCACTTTGTTAATGAAATTCATTGTATGGCCTTTGCCTTTGACTGAAAAGCTTATTTGTTCACGGTGACCTGTTCACTGGGCGTTTTTATTTCAAAACACTAAATGTGTCACAAATGTACAACTTTGTTATTTTATAAATATAGGTACAATAATTGACCTTTGAACAATTCTGAATTCTCATATTTGTAGAATATGACTAAACTTATTCTCCCCTTTCTGAGCTGAAAACATACTGCAATTTCACAATTCAGTACTTGTACTACAGTATGCAAGGAAGTTAAAAGAATATTACAAGTGTCAAAGTCTCACATGAACAAGCACTTGTTACATCTTAAGAGAATTTTTCATTTGGCCTCAAATAGTTCCCAGGTTTCCTTGTTCCAACTATATGGCCATTCAATGTTCTATTGATTTTTTCCTCTTCTAGGTATTAATTTTTATGACTTCTTTAGTAAATTTAGCATTTTACATATTTCTATATAAGCTTGAATGTAGTGATCATTCTGAATGTCTGTAAGACTTGTGTTGGTTTTAGCAGTCCTGGAACTTTTTGGTTCTTGACTATTTTGGGTGTTTTTTTTGGAGAGAGCTGGCAGAAGGAACTTGGAATGCAACTTGTCTTGCTGACAGCAGTATTTGATTTGTATTCATTGCGGCTGGTATACTTGCTAAGGATAGCACAGCAAATAGGTCTGAGGTTTTGTGTCATAACATAAAATTTTTAGCTACTGGTTTTTATGGTATATTAAGTTAATGCCTGCCATCCTAAACAGAACTTTATAAAATACATCATCACAAATTGGATAGTTGCTGAAGTACAAGATGTTTAATGGCATAGCACATCCATTGAAAAAAAATGTTCTTGCTCTTATATTTAATAATTAGGAAGCATCTGCCAGTGCATTAAACAATGAATTTAAACAAGTGACTCCCATAGCAGCCTTCATAAATCATGGATTCAAAGCATTTGTTATTGTGAAATAAATTCCTATTTGTCAAGTGTATCTACTTTCAAATTTTGTATTCTAAACATGGAGTGATTCCATTGTTCTCAATTTGTCCTGGTAAAGGCTTCATTTTGCTCAGTTTGTGTCATGTCAGTAATACTTCTTCCAATGTGTTAAGTAGTTCTAATATATCATGCAAAAAACTGCTCTGGGCAACACAGAACATTTTTTTTTTTTTTTAATAACTCAGCTGTTCAATTCTGTAAAATATAGGCTTATTCTAGAATAATGATATGAAGATTAAAAACAGTACAGCCAAACTGACTAAGAATTTCGTTTTGACCACTTTTTGTATGCATTCAGTTATGTTTTGAATTTTGTGTTCAGTTATGTTAGGCCTGTCCTTTGCCATAGTCCCCTCTTCTAAAAGACTGCTTCCTTGTAATCTTAAGTGCTAATTAGCAGAAACAAAGACCAAATGAGATTGTATTGGGAAGAAGATAACAAGCATGTACCTCTTTTCCGTTGAGAAAATTCTGGTGTAGATTTTAGTTTTACATCATAATGGAAGTTACTAAGTTAGTTTGTAGAGGAATGAGGAAAAGAGAAGCGACATTAAATATCCCCCCCCCCCCCAAAAAAAAAAAAAAAAAAAAAAAAAAGGAAGAAGGGGGATTAAAGAAGGGAGGGTAAATAAGTTTCCCTCAATTAATATGTGCCAACCTGAATTCTATTTTCTTAAAAATTTGATGAGATGTTCTCTTCATCTCAAGAGTAATGTTAATATGTAATACTGTGGAGCGCTGAACTTCAAATATCAATATTTAGGGCTTTAGACTGTTGAAATTATATCTTACTATAACAACATCAGATGATTAATTACACCTAAATCTAAACAGAATAATAAAACTCTTGCTGTAGTGAAAATATACTTTCTCCCTTTTTCCTAACTTAAATGTTGATACTTTATGCACTTGCATATTTTGGCACACAAAATTGTCCTTAATAAAGAATATGCATTTTTAAAATTTTATTCTTTTGTCACATAATGACAAAATCTCAGAGGACATAAAATCCCAGGACATACATGTGTATATGTGACTGTATGTGTTATATGACATGTAGTGCAAGATTGGTTATAAAACTGTGTTAATAATCCTTCGGATATTTGAAATTTTTCACACAAGTATTACTTGCTTTGTGTTATTATTAAAAAAGAAAAACAAACAAACCATCCTGAAATACAAATAGCTGAAAGCAAATACATTGCTTTAAATATGACTGCTGTCCCTTAATGGCAACTGTAGCTCCATTCTCTTGTGTTTGTGTTTTGTCAATTAGCTGTCAATCTTCTCTCACAAATAATCCAGTGATTACTAAAAAGTATAATTTGAAAGGGGAACAGAGTCTCACAGTTGTACTCAAGAAATAAACTTCTTGAATTCATGAATCTGTTTATACTGTGTTCACTCAGATACCTCTTTTTAAAATAAGTGTTAAGTTTTGTAAATTGATATACAGACTGTGCTTCAGATGGTACTAAAAATTACCTTGGCAAGAAAGGCTAGCATGCTTTCCCTCTCTGGCATGTAGGTAGCTATTCAGTTATATAGACTAATTTTTCATGCTCAATTTTGCACGCCTAGTCATGCCTGCCTAGTATGTCTCACCTTCCTAGTTTATTAGCATTTTAAAAAGCAGCATTCCAAATATCCAAATACTCCCAATGTACTTGACAAGTTTCTCTGCTATTCCAAATCCAAAAAATGACATAATCTACTATGGAACTTGCAGCTAGTGGTCATCTGTGAAACCTGTAGTTGAAATTATCTCCAAACCCTGTGTGGCTGAATTAGGGGTAGTATCCAGTTTGCTTGGGGTCGGTAACTGCATCAAGCACAGGATTATTCTCACATTCTCTTGTCGTTAATTGGATTGTGGGTTTGGGATGATTTCGGATTTACTTCTCCCCTTCCTTCCGCTACAAAGTAAACTTTTTTGTTTGCGTTTTTCACAGCAGTTTGAATTCAGCAAAATCTATTTTGGAGTTAGTGTCATAGTAAAGTCTCTTATTCTTTACTTCTGCTTCCAGCACTAGCATTCAGGTCAGACTACCTTTTTTTGCCTCTCAGCTTGGAAATCAATTAGAAAGAACACTGAAATTTCAAAAGAGAACATATCATAGGTCTTGACTAAGAAATTAAAACATCTCTGAGTTCATAAGTATTACCTAAAGGTATAAGTTATTATGGTGAAGGCTATATCCAAAATGGCTGTAATTTCTTTATTAAAAGAAAATATTATTACAGACCCAGTAAACAAATGGAAAACCTAAAGGTATAGATATTTTCTGGATATCTAGTCATATGACACTTCACTAGCCTTAGATTCTAAACCATAATTTAAATGACAGCAACAAAATGAGCTCAGCTGAATGGCTATTTCAGCTCTTTCATCTCTCTAATCTACAAGGAAGACTTTCTTTAAGTCTGCTATATGGTAGCATTCTTCCCTGTGTAACGCCATGACCAGTCTGTGTCAGCACACCAGTGGTGTGAAGACCATCACGCTTCCACACTATCTTGGACAAAAGGATTCAGGAGATGGAGTGTATAGCCTCTGTATAGCTGAGCAGCATGTTCGCAGCTTCTGGATTTGTGAGATCACCTCTACTAATTCATTCCTTTGATGGTACTTCTAGACACCCTAAATAATGCAGTATAGCTATAAAAGCTGCCTAGGGACAACCAAAGCAGCAGTGTAAACTAAGATTTGTATACTATTTTAAATTATACCAACTAGCCTTTCCAGCCAGCTAGTCTGCAAAAGTAGTCAGCATTCCTCCACTTCTGCTTTAGGACTGGGAACCCAGATCATACTCTGTGCTCGGTGCCAGATGGACTTTGTGGAAGGCAGCCAGCACAGCCTGTTTCAGCCAGCCAGTCCTCTGAAAACTGGCTGCTGCCGCTGGGCTCTGTTTTGGTTTGGGGCAACAGTGAACACAGCAGTGAGCTCAGGCATGGAAAATGTAACTCATATCCATTGAATTAATTTTGAGTGAATCAAGGAGTATGTAGGAGATTGTTGTGTGTATCTGAATTATATAAATTTTTTTAAAATTAAACATTATATATTTCTGAAATGGAGTAAAATTTATCCATGGCTATTAAACTCTCCCATCAAAAGTGGCTGATACATTTTATGGTCATGTTTAGTGAGAGTCTGAACACCAGCATTACCTGTACAGCAAGGATGCTGAGACAGGTGTAAATACATGGAATTCTATTTGTGGGGTCCGGTGTTGATTTTCTAGATTATCCTCCCTTTTACTGTGAAGTGCTTGACTGTAAGCTGAACAAAATCACCAAAATTGCATAGTCACCACCTCTAATAATTCTGTCTATTACTCACCATTTTGTGTGTGCTAGTGTGTGCAACTTGGCTCTTTTAGTTCAGGTCTTGTTGACTTGTAACTGAGCTGGATTGGATTTCATGTAGAGGTGTTGCTTAGAGAGATTGCTTGCTAGGAATATAATAAATGAAATTTTCACCAGAGTGGCATTCTGTTGGCTTATATTTGACTTGGAGATGTTCATAGAGCTAATAAATGTCTTACAGAAAGTGTTTATTTCAAGTGGGTTAGTGCTAAACTAAAATGTCGCTCTTTCATTGCTAAATAAAATGAAGATCCCTGAAAAAAGCTACTAGCTCAAATAGCCGGCTGCACATTTCTTACTATAGTCATATATGGTCTTCATTTTGCCAGAAACACAAAATTATTAATTCAGGATTTCAGTTTTCAGTAAGTGAGTTTAGGTTTATTTTGTGTTTAATACTATGTTAAATTTTGAAGCAGTTAGGCATCATTTGCAGGTATGCAATTTTATAACTGGATATCTACAATAAAAGAAATTGCCCTATTAAACACTTAAGCATTATCCTGACTGTTGGACATTAATATGTGATTAGAATAGTCAGAAGTTTCTGAGCTGTTTAGTAAATGAACTGATGTCAAGACTTCTTGCATTTCTTTAGTTTTTAAGATGTTACTTCATATGTTTTCATCAATGACCTAGACAG
>KL275069.1:293-10825 GCA_000699545.1 Podiceps cristatus
GGTGGTTTCTCCGTGCGTTGTGCGGGGCAGACAGCCGGGGGAGAGGAGAGGAGAGGAGAGGAGAGGAGAGGAGAGAAGAGGAGAGAAGAGAAGAGGAGAAGAGAAAAGATTGAGAGGATCTCACCACCCAGGGATCCAGCGCAGGCTGGCATAAAGCTGTGGTTGTTGGATGGCGGGCACACACCAGACATCCTGGATCTGCGTCTTTTTGTGCTACCTGCCCCCACCCTTCTGGGGGAACCCTGGCGAATCTGGTGCGGACTCAGAGTTTTAGAGTGTTCTGGAAATGAGTTGGTGGGGCATGGGGGTCCCAGGTGGTCATTTGACCCCCCAACTGGGCTCATCAAGGAATGACCCTGTTCAGTGGCCTTACACAGGACTTTCGCAAGAAGGTGCTCTGCCTCCACAGGGCCCTGCTTGCCTGTGACTGTTCCTTTATCAAATAAGGACAGTATCGTGCTTATCAAGGAACCCACCTGAGCACAATGTCCAGTTTGTCAGGGTGGTTGCTGTGAGATTGGGACTCTACAGGGCCTTACAGTCTTTGGAGGATGGGGGCCGTCTGTCAGATCGGGACTCTGCCGGCCCTGACAGTCTCTGGAGGACGGGGGCCCTAGGCCACCGCCATGCAGATGCTCGCGGTATCGAGCCCCTCGTGAGGCGAGGGCCGGGCCACAGAACGTTACCCTGCCTCTGCGGGGTCTGTTATCTTGCAAGACAGATTGTTTGAGACAAACTGCTCATTCCAATTGGCAACAAGTCAGAATTTGGGGCAATACACCTGGCCTGCTCTGCCACCATTGCGCTGGCTTCGTGAATGTGCTTGTTTTAAACAGCAGGTGGCATGGTAGCTTTTGTTTAAAATCCGGTGCCTGTTTAAATACGATGGATGTCCTGTGTTGAGTCTCAGTCCTGATCGCTTTTGCTTCGTTTTAATACTGGGACCTGAATTCTTATGATCAGTTGTTACTGTATGTATTCTACTGTTACCAGCAAAAATTTGAATATAAATGTAAGACTTGCATGCAAGCCTCTTGTAAGTTGTATCTATTGCAATAACCTGTAGGCACTATTAAGTATCATTTTTTTTGTATTATAGTGTCCAAAAAAAAAAATATATCACATTTTCTATGGATGTTTATTCTTTTCAGAAGAATGAACTGTGACTAAAAGTAGAGTTAGTATCCTTTACCAGAGCAGCTAATACATTATACCGAATAAGACACTGCTAAATCCATTCTAAACACAAATTAGACACAACTAATTTTACTGTATATACCTTCAAGCAAGGCCTCAGATAATTTTGAAGTCTTACTTTGAAATGCCAGTACTTGAAAGAAAATCCTGCATAACCTGCACTTAATGTGAAATACAAGTGTGGAGAATTAAAGGCAGCCATGGTGGAGGAGGCAGGAGGCCGTGGGGATCCGGAGCAGGGAGAAGCAAGTCTGAGATTTGAGTTTCATGGTCATTTAGGTTGGCTTAAAACAGCAAAAGCGGCAGTTTTGCCCTCCCTTGTAGCTGTGGGGAATAGTTTGATCCTGCCTTAGTGCTGTCTTCTCCCTCAGAGTCACACTTTTGAAAGCCTTGGGATGAGCTGGATTAGGAAATGGATTTGGGTGAAACCAAATCATTAAAACCATCAAGAAATCTGATCAATGACAGTAAGAAGTTTAACTTTTAAACCAAATAGGTTCCTCGGTCCTTCCTGTCGTGTCACCTGCACATACATACAATGTGTGTTTCAGAAGCAGGAGGTGGAGAAGGACACGTGATAAATAGCCTGTAGTTTGTAAACATGAAATATGGTAATATTTCCTGAAGCTCTTACAACTCTCTCAATTGGTATGAATATAAATGCAACAGGGTTTTCACTTATGCATGATAATGCCCAAAAAATAAAGCTGACTTACTCATATACTTTCTCAGTGGTACCATTTATATGGCTTTACCTTGAAAAGGCAATTAATGTTTGCTTGTTTGTCCTTAAGGTTGCTCCTAATAAATTTATAAAACATACTAAAAAAGGAAAATTAATCTTGAAGACTGATTTCGGAACTCGTTACCTATTTTGTGGCAGGAATTCACCAAAGTATCCAACATCATCTATACCTATTATTATTTAAATTAATGCCTATATTTATACATCTACAATTAAAAGACAAGTTTCAAAAGTAAATCTTGGAATTGCAACATTCAGCAAAGATTATAGATAGAATAACTGTTGTGTTCTTTAAAATAAATAAATCGTTTTAGAGTACTAGCAGATGTAGTTACTTTTAAAGAGGTACAGTATTATTTTATTGCAGTTCCAGTGTTGTAATTGCTTTGTGTTTCTTGTGTTTTATTACTGTGAGAATTTTATCATCAGCGTTCCCAACTGCGATGAGCGTGTTACCTGAATAGAGCTTCAGACAAAATTTTGTTTCTTAACAGGTCGTGAGAAGGTACATTTTGGGCTCTGTAGTTGACAGTGAGAAGAATTATGTGGATGCTCTCAAAAGAATCCTGGAGGTACCTTAATATCTTTTGCATTTATATTTGGAAATTTGAAAAACAGTCAGACCCTTAAAGGATCTGTAGTATGACTCATATAGATTTTGCTACAGATGCTTCATGCCAAATGTTAGAGATTTTGTGTGTGTATACTGTTACAAAAGTTGGGTTTTATCTGCTTTTTTGTCTGTTTGTTTGTTTAAATCTACTTATGTTTTTTTTTTCCCCCGCAGCAATATGAGAAGCCCCTTTCAGATATGGAACCAAAATTATTGAGTGAAAGAAAACTCAAAATGGTCTTTTATCGAATTAAGGAAATTCTTCAGTGCCATTCAATGTTCCAGATTGCGCTGGCGAGTCGTGTATCTGAGTGGGACTCTGTTGAAATGATTGGTGATGTCTTTGTTGCTTCAGTAAGCAAATGCATCTGAATAGATAATCTGTTTTTATTTAGGCTTCTTATTTCATCTCCAACTCTCTCTGTCTAACTTGGCCACTTTATTCCCAGTTTCTCCAGTGCCTGTGGCAACTGTCAGTATGTATGTACCATCCTGGTAGGGAAAATGACACCAACACGTCTTCGGCTTGGCTGGTAGATACGAAAAGATTGTGGGCAGAATTTTCAGGCTTTGATCGAGCTTTCAGACATTTAAGTAAATGGTTTCTTTTGCTGAGGAGACAGAGATTTATAAACCCACCAAAATTAAGGTGAGATTAAAGCTCAGATCTCTTAAAAAGTAGGTAGTCATACACAGTATGTTGGGAGTAAAAAGAAACACAGCAGGTGATGTCCTCAGTTCCTGGATTTGAATTGAGCCTGGGGCACAGGTAAAGAGTGTTTGTAAAACACCATCCCACCAGTAATGGAGGTCCCTCTGGCTAGACTGAACTAGCTGCTGCTTAAATTAGAGCAAACAAGAAGCAGCCTGGGTTGATAGAAGGACATTGTTCCCACCGCAAGTGTGGGGATGGAAAAGGCTGTCTAACTGCTGGTGTCAGTACTTTCTTTTGTTGCCACCCAGCTGCCAGATATTACCACCTTTTCATGCCTGCTGTAAGGGAGCTGGGATCGGCATCTCTGAGTGCTTTGACCCCATTTAAGTCAAAATGAAATGATTATTAAAAGATTTGCTCTTTGAAGCAAACCTGTCTTGTTCTGACTGAAGCAGTTAGGTAGTGCTAATGAGACCAGCTCTGCAGAGGAGAGGGATGAAATTCCTTGGTGACACAAAATCTGTCTGCTTTTCTGGTAGACCCTTACCAGCTGAAGAGGAGACTTGAAGGCCCTGGGACCAGTTCACCAAATCTGGAAGATAGGCAACAGAGAGATGATCAGGGGATCCCATCAACTGCTTTGAATCTCAGTGGGTGCCCTTTGGTGGCCCGTAGTCCCTAGGTTCTGCCCTAGTGTTGTAGCCAAGGTGAAGCTATTTCTGTGAATTTTCATTTTGTAATTCACAGCTGTTACATCTTTAGGTTTCCAACTTGTCTTCTGCAGAAAGATTATTTTGGGCATCACCAGTATTTCTGTAGATCCAGCACTAGGCCGAGGAGAGCCCTTAGCTCCGAGCAAGGCGAGGCCTTAACAGTCAGAGGTTTAGATAGTTATGTGTTCAGGGATCTTTTGTATTTATGGTTAAGGTTTACCCTTTTATGTTTGCAGTTTTCTAAATCTATGGTATTGGATGCGTACAGTGAATATGTAAACAACTTCAGTACAGCAGTGGGGATTCTCAAGAAAACATGTGCCACCAAACCTGCCTTTTTAGATTTCTTAAAGGTGAGTTCGTTCAATCTTAAAACAGCTGTGCATGTGATATAAATAAAACAGCATAAATTGTAAGTTAGGAGGAAATTTGACTGCTGATACTGTATATTGTGCGGCTGTTTTAAGGACTTTGGTTTTATGTTTTATGGGTTTGGCACAAAAAATCCCCAGAGAATTCACTTCCACCACTGTATTTTCCGAACAATAACATGATGTTAGATACGGGATGTATTTTGAAGTGCAGAGTGGTTTTACTGTTGTTCATATCAGTATATTGGTGTTTGCATGACTGTACTTGGCAAAACATTTGCCAAGGATTCTTTCATAGCAAGTGAGTTTCAAATAATAGTTCACCATCTGAGGCCTCTTCTTATTTGGGATGTATTTTACTTCTGACTTCTTTATTGTGTTGTCCAGGGTAATGTAACTAGATTTCCATTCCATGAGAATTTCCTAGTATTTTGAAAATCACATTTCCAATTTGTTGGAATTTGCTGTAGTCCACCAGACATGAAATTGGGTGCCCTAGGCAGACTAAGTAGTGAAGCTCTTCCGTTGCCTAGAGCAGGGTGGCAGAGGAGACGATTCCTTATCTGTCTCCAGATCTTAAAATTAACTAACGACTCTTTAGAGTGTGGCCAACACTACACAGGATTATATTCTGGAAGCCTTAGGCACCATGAAGATCAAACTAGTGAGCACATAGTCACTTCATGCCTCTCACTGCTAAAAGCCTGTCGTTCCAACAGAGGCATAACTTACACCTCTCATCGCTGCTTGTCAGTGCCAGCACCGGCGCTGCTCCGAGCTGGGGACTCGCAGCCAAACTCTTGAGAACAGGAGACATTGCTGTACCTTCCTTTTTTTGTTTACCCACCAGCAACGCAGACCAGAATCTTCACTACTGCTGTTTGGGGGGAGGGGGGTGGGGGGGTGGGAAATGTGGAGAAAAGCATGGAAACAAATTGTTGTGAAGATGATAGCTGTAGCAATAAATAACAATTTAAGCACAACACTGGTTCAGTATTTTTTGGGTTTGCTTTGGTTTTAATATTGAGTATTTCCTCTATTTTCCTTATTTTGGGTCAGCTGTGATTCTGGCCAAAATATTTCCAAAGGTTGAAACATCTTATACAAACAGAGCTTTTCTGCATGTGCAAATTAAATTTGTCTGTTTTTTATCTGCCAGTCCCAATAACCAAAGTAATGTTTTCCTTTCCAAACATAAATCAATGTTCTTTTCCTTAGTTTTTTTTTTTTAATAAAGAATATGAAAATCTCTTTTGTTTGGACAGCACTGTGATTATGATGTTTTCCATAGATTTCGTCTTAAAAACACGTAGGTAGAGACTTATAGTCTCTTAGCCCCGAGAAACAGGGAAGCAATAGTAAATTGTGGACTATAAATCAACATATCACTTACATTTTTCAAATTTAAGACTTTGAACGAATACATTCCCTTTGTTGTGCTTGAAGATAAGCAGCTGTTTCAATGCGCTGCTTATGTAAAAAGCACATATGTGCTGTATCGATACATACTTAGGTGCCGCATTGCCAATGTGGCTTCATCCCAGCTGTATTTATTTAAGGAGGTAATTTCACTTCAGTGACATGCCATCATTTTACTAGTGATTTTTTTCGTTTAAAGGTTAAGTATTTTAAAATGAAATCTTTATAGTCAATGGATTCTTTACAGTACCACTGTTACAATTAATGTAAATGATGTAGAAGGATTTTCAGGAAATGTTTTCCTTTCATTCTGTAACTGATAGAAATACACTCACGGTAGTAAACAGCATGGCATTCTTGCATTGCAGCAGTGCCAGGAGTCAAGCCCTGATCGAATTACACTGTATGGTTTAATGATGAAACCTATCCAACGCTTTCCACAGTTCATTCTACTATTGCAGGTAAATAACGTTTACCAAAGGGATGCTCTTGTTGCATTTTCATGTGATTTGCTTGTGAGATTGCATGCCAGCTGTCTTCTGCTGGAGGAGCACGCTGCAGTGGAGTGACTACTGGATCATGGGGAAACAAGAAAATAAAAATGTCAGTGCATCATAATGTGCTGATCTCGTAGTCTGATTGCAGGGACAGGCAGTAAATACACTGCAGGAAAATCTTAGCAAACTAGATTTACTCTAGGTTACTTGCCAGGTTACATGTAGCTTGTAAGTCTCTTTTCAGTAAAGCTGTAGTTCAAATGTGCTACTTGTTCATATCAGTTCATTAGCTAATAACACTTCAAAACACTGCTAGGAACTTTGTGGCATTACTTTCCATTTAAGAAAAATACAAGAGGGTGTAATTCATGCCTTGGCATAGTTCAGAACATATGTGTGATGTGGAACTGACTGCTTGTCTCACAGGACATGCTGGATTGTGTTGCAACTTCCTTCTGATCTGCAGCATCTTCTTTTCCTTCCCATGGAAACTGGGGATTTGAGAGGGAGGGAGTCCTCAGGTCTCATCTGAACAGGCAGTTGAGCTGCAGGAAGAGCACAGTTCCTCAGCGTAGACCTGCTTTAGACCAACTTGTACCTCCTTCCAGGGCAGAGCAGGTCTATGCCAGCGAGCTCTACGAGTTAGCTATGTTTTGCAGGTGCCACAGAGGAGGACGGGCTTTGGATGCAGGTCCAGGAGCTACTGTGGGAGAAGGAGCAGAGGTAGTTGTGGGGGAAGCATGTGAGTAGGAAGCCATGGCAAGAGTTTTTGAGGTAGCAGGAGGGATGGAGTTTATTGTGGCAGGAAGACATAGTGAATACATTGGAATTTTTAAGTGCTGTGGGAAAGGAGCAAAAACATAATTCAAATTGTTGCTGTATGCCTACAAAAAGAAAAGCCTTTGAGAAGCTGTTGTGATCCCCATGAAGTAAGTAATGTCTCTTACTTTGGGATGAGCATGCTATCAGTGTTTCAGTGAGGAATAGTAACAGTAGTGAAGATAATACAATACTATTATGACAGAGAATATCAGAAAAGTTTAATCTTTTACAGATACATATTATACTATAATACTTGTTTTTCAAATTGTGTTTAATATTATGTGCATCTTTTAAGTTTCTATTTCTATTTGCAGTTTTTACATTTATTCTCAAGTTCCTTCTCTGTGCTTGCTTTATGTAAATAAGTTGTATGTGGCTCCATCCAGTATCTTTTTTTTTTTTTTTTTAAGAACTACTAAGATATTCAGGAAAGTAAGCAATGTGCTGTCTGAATATTCGTTAGGTGTTCATTGATCTTATTCTTTAGTAGTACTCGGGTAAAGAGTATAGTGGTAATGTTACATCCCATAATCTTTTGAACTTGACTTTGAAATTAAATCTTGTTTTGTTTTGTCATTTTCCCCCAGGATATGTTGAAGAACACTAATAAAGGACATCCTGACAGATTACCTCTACAGATGGCTCTTACAGAACTCGAAACACTGGCAGAGAAGCTAAATGAAAGGAAAAGGGATGCAGATCAGCGCTGTGAAATAAAACAAATAGCAAAAGCGATGAATGAACGTTATCTGAACAAGGTTAGGAAGTAGGAATGTGTGATGATGGAAGAGTGAGTTTCTGGGCCTTGAGCAATCTCTAAAACACACCAAAGAGACACCTACTTTTTGTTTTTTTCTGTAGAGCTCAACAATGTGTGGTCATTCTAGTGGCAGGTGTGAGATGTGAGCTACCTGCAGGGCTGAATAGCCTCACTGTGTGCTGGAGCAGGCGATGTGCTGAAACAACAGCAGCAGTATTGGTGTTCCCTGGCAGTGTAGGAGATAATGCTGTATAGCAAAGTCTCATGTCCATCGTCTGCATGGGAAAATTAAACTGGGAATTTGTTCTACAACTGAGGAGTTGCTCCTGTATAAAGGAGGAACCAGTTCCTTACACTGCAATGCTTCCAACTGTGGAGCAGTTCAAGATGTGCTATTGGGTGTGTCCAACATCTTCCTTGTTTTGAGGAACATGCCAGTCGATTTCATTTATGTGTTTAGATCATACAATAGAAATGTCTTTAAAGAACTGTAGAAGACATTCAGGAAGGAACAGTTTTCTTCATTTGAGATTGTCAGTAGCTGTCTGTACTGTGGATATATGTATGGGGTTTTGCATCATAAATGGTTCCTCCTTTCCCACGAGATGGGGCATAAATGCTTCAGTTATTACTTTCATGAAGTTACAGCTTGAAGCAGCTACTAATCATTTACAAATGGTTGAAGGAGTTCAAGACACAGCATGTGCTTTTTAAGACGTGGTCTAGGTTTCCTTTAGTCAGTCGGTATCAACTAAAATCTTGTATGCTCTGCACTGGGAGGATGAATCGATATAATCATGGGTAGTCACTCCAAATGACATAGGGTCCTATGTGCCTTGTGGGTTAATATTTGCTTATATTGTTTTGGAGCAGTGCCAGGGAGGGTGAAACAGGCAGCGAAGGAGGTGGGTGGACAGGCAGCAGGTGCCTTCTGGACCATTTTGTTCTCTTGGCTGCCACGGAGGTGTGTTTGACCTACAAGGGACTGGTTTATGCTTGCACACAGTGCTGATCCTCGGCCCTTGAAGGCAAATGACGGGAGCAGTTTACGTGCCATGCATCTTCTGTACACATCTTCTCCTCAGTCTGTGGCAACCTTAGCTAGCTCTGTGAGCCCAGGCGGACAGAGCAGGCGGGAGCACTCTTCCTCTTCCCACCCTGGAAGGGACCTTTATCAGTGGGGAAGATTATCAGAGCAATTACGTGTTCCGTATTAAGACTGAAAACCCCTGCAGGGCATATTGCTGGCAGCAGAAGTTATTATTTCTCTAAATGAAAAGCAAATCAGTAAAGAGGTTTAATTCTCTTGACTCATCCACTTGTACTGGGATGGCAAGTGATAACCCATTGTATTTTCTTTTCTTTTTTGCACCGGATGTTAAATGTACCATGTGTAATGTACGATGTTGACTGTTTTTAAAATCTAGCTTCTCAGCAGTGGAAACAGATACCTCATACGAACTGATGATATGGTTGAGACTGTTTACAATGACAAAGGAGAAATTATCAAAACCAAAGAACGACGACTTTTCATGTTAAATGATGTGCTGATGTGTGCAACAGTAAATATTCGGTAAGACCTGATTCATATTTTTAAATGATCATTCCAGCTTCAGCTGGAAAAAATGACACTTACTGAAAAAGGTTTTTATTATTGTTTTTACTATGGCTAATGATTTCTAGCAGTAGTCCTAATAAATGGATAACTAGCTTTCTTACAGTCCTCAAAATTTCTTAATAATGTTTAGAAGTTCTAGAGTAAATTTTAAAGAAAATTATGTCAGTTGGCGATTACAGATAGAAATACTCTGTGGTGTCTAGTTATTGCTGTGTATTAGGCTTTAGCAGAGTGCAGGCATGCCAAGGTAGGATTTTTTTTTTTTCTCTTCCTTAAATTCATACTGTCACACACACAGGTCTGTAACTTGACACAAGTTGCAAGTTTAAAAAAAACCAAAACCAACCAAACAACAACAACAAAAAACAAAATCCCCCCAACAGCTAACAAACCCACACAAACCACAAAGCTCACGCGTGTAGCCAGAACAAACCTGGAACTCACTAACGAAGTTCCAGCAGGGGAAGGGTTTTTGTCTCTGAGACCAAAGATTGAAGGATTAAAGCTGAAGTGCTTTGAAGAAAGCATTTTTTCATAGTACCTTCTGTGTTTTAGTTGGCTGTAATTATTACTGTTACTATACCTCTATGTATGCCAAGGGTCATACTTGCATACAAATGTTGCTTGTATCACAAATTGCTTTATGTGATGGTACATTCTGATACAGAAAATGTGGACCATTAAAATCTTCCAAGAACAGCTTTTCTTAAGCATAATGTGAGTCGGTATCTTAGTGCATTTCCAGCACATTTCCACCAAGGGCAAGTCCTGCCTGACCAAACTAGTGACTTTCTATGATGGTGTGACAACCACAGTGGACAAGGGAAAACCATTGGACTTCATCTATCTGGACTTCTGCAAAGCCTTTGAGACGGTCCCCCATGACATCCTTCTCTCTAAATTGGAGAGCTATGGATCTGATGGGTGGACTGTGCGCTGGATAAGGAATTGGCTGGATGGGCGCATCCAGAGGGTAGTGGTCAACGGCTCGATGTCCGGATGGAGACTGGTGACGAGTGGTGTCCCTCAGGGGTCCATACTGGGACCGGTGCTGTTTAATGTTTTCATCAATGACTTAGCAAGAGTGAGAGCTCAGTAAGTTTGCGGATGACACCAAGCTGA